>RJWM01044370.1:0-13263 GCA_004363535.1 Dasyprocta punctata | reverse complement strand
TGGATGACTTTGATGGCAGAGCCAACCATTTTAGGGAACTTACTATTAAAAGGCTTTTTTTTTTTTTTAGACAGGGTCTCGCTCTGTAGTTCAGGCTGACCTTGAACTTACTATGTAGCCCAGGCTGGCCTCAAATTTGAGACAATCTTCCTGCCTCAGCCTCCTGAGTGCTAGAATTATAGGTATGCCTGGCTCCAAAAGGCATTTTTGACAGTGATTAAGACTATACACTACTAGCTGGGTGTGGTGGCGCATGCCTTTAATTCCAGCACTCAGGAGGCTGAGGTAGGAGGAGCGTTGTGAGTTCGAGGCCAGTTTGGGCTACAACATGAACACAAGGCCAGCCTGAGCTACATAGTGTGACCCTGCCTCAAAAAACTAGGCCTGGGAGTTTGGCTCAGTGGTTTAAGTGCCTGTATGGCAGGCGTGAGGTTGTGAGTTCGATCCCCAGTGCCACAAAAAAAAAAAGACTACACACTGCTGACCTAACCTGGAAAATAAGCAGAAAGGAAATGTCTAATAGGATATCAGGTAGCCCGGAATATTCAGGTAATGTAGAGGACAAGGTTGAGACCATGCAGCAAACATAGTGGCAAAACTGGTCCAGTGAGGCCTCACAGCTTCCACCAAGCACTGAGCAATTCATCTTGCTTCATCTACTCCCCCACCACTGGACGCTGAATGTCAAAGAGCATGATTCTGGTCACACGCCCTGCCTGCCTTCAGCAACTCCTGGAGATGGACTGAATGCCTTTTGCATAAAGGGATGTGCATGAGTCTTTGGGGAGCCAGGGACAGAATGTTATGGTTTGTGTCTGGACATCCTCCCAAAGCCTCATGTGGTCATGGGGGGTGGGCAGGCTTTTCAGAGGCAGCTGAACCTAGAGTTTGTGATTCGTTTATTGTCTAGTGCTGGGATTAGGCGTATGAGTACTAAACCCACCCTAGGGCAGGTAGCCCACATACAGTATAAAGTGAAGAAAGAGGCTTGTTCCTCTCTTCTGCTCTTGTTGCTTTTGCTGTCTTCCACCACCATGAATGGTTGCCCCTCTCCCATGCCACCTGCCTTGGAGTCAGCTGATTATGGACTGTAATCATTTATGTTTGGATGGTCCCACAAGCTTCATGCAATCATGGAGGCGGCTGAGTCTAGTACTGGTGATTGGTTCATTGTCTAGTGCTGGGATTGGTGGTATGAGTGCTGCACTCACCTAGAGTCGGGGAGCTGGCATACGATATAAGGGAGGGAAGGTGTGCTTTTCCCCCTTTTCCCTTTTTTGGTCTTGTTGCTTGTGGCCACCATGAATGGTTGCCCTCAGCCACACTACCCTGCCTTGGAATCAGCTGAATATGGACGGAAACCTCCAAAATCTATAAGATAAATAAACTTTTCCTTCCTTCATTTTGGGCATCAAGTATTTTGTCTCAACAGTGAGAGAAAAGTAACCAAGACATGGACTAAAACTCCACAAACTGAGCTAAATAAACCTTCCCTTCCTAAAGAGAGAGAGAGAGAGAGAGAGAGAGAGAGAGAGAGAAAGGAGCAGAGAAGACACAAATGCTATTCAGGCTTGGGTGGATTCTACTCTACGTGATAGAAAATTCAAATTACTTATGACATAAACAAAATAGAAATAGAAATTTACTTTTCTCTGCACAAAAAGAAAAAAAGTTACAGGCCAGCTGAGCAAGGCTGCTCTGAAACTCTCAACTCTGCCCTTGCATGCTGCCTTGTAGACCAACACAGCTGCTTGGGTGTCTGCCATCAAGTCCATATTCCAGCCATCGGGAAAGGAAAAAAGGGCAAGAATGATGACCCCTCTCTGTACAACCACTTCCTGGAAACTACATAATGCATCTCAATCATTGACACTTGGTCACTTGGCCATAGCTAGCAGAAAAGGGTCTGGAATATATAGTCTTTGACAAGGGTAGTCAAGTACCTAGCTAAAATTGGAGATTCTCTTACTAAAGAAGAAAGGGAGAGCACACAGCAGGGGGTCTTCCTGACGATATCTGCCACTGCAAGTTCTTAGCATCTTTGTCTTTCCCTACTATATCTCAGGAATGAGTGTTTGTCCAGAGTGTGATGCTCTCCAGACACAAAATGGGGATTTGGAAGCTAGATGTTGTGTTTTGAATCTTCAGCATTCCCCCAAATGCTATATGCTAAAGCCTTAGTTACCAGCCTGCAGTGCTACTGATAGAGGATGGAAATTTTAGGATGTGAGGCCCTGAGGAAGGAAGTTAAGTCACTAGGGACACAGCCTTGAATGGGATCCTGGGGCCCCAGGCCCTTCTCTTTCATTGCTTCCTTCACCACGAGGTGAGCAGTGTGCCCTGCCACAGCTCCCCACCAGACTGTTTTGCCTCTGCCACAGCTCCCCACCAGACTGTTTTGCCTCTGCACAGGCCCAAAACACACAGCACCAATGGACTACAGACTAAAACCGTGAGCCAAAATAGACCTTTCCTCCTTATAAGCTGATTTTTCTCAGATATTTGTCATAATGATAGAAAGTTAACATTCTAGACAACCAAAAAAGATTGAGAGAGAACACCAAATTGCCTCTGTAGCATTTCTTCTGCCCTAACTATACCTGTGAAAAACTTTTACTGACCCCCAGAGCCTGGGAGTATTGGAGTGAAGGTGTATAGAGAGAAAGCTGGGCCAGGGAACCAAAAGAGCTGGAAACAAAGGTGTCCATGCCATGCAAATCTTCATTTGGTCACAGATGTGTAGCACCAGGACCTTCATGCCACACATCTAGCTATTTAAATGCTATCAGCCAAGCTAACTAATCTGAGAATACGTCTTACCCACCTATTTTCACAAATGGTGTTCCATGATCTTCTGGGAGGTAAATGTGAACTTGGCATTTCCTGACTGCTCCAGTGACGGCACAAGGAGAGACAGCTCTAGCTCAGGGCCTGGTCCCCTTGGGTTGCTACCTTCAGCCAGAGCCTTCCCACATCCATGTACCAGGCACCAGCCTCCAGCTCCAAGTACTGTCCACCGCCACAGGCGACATTGGGAGTAGGTCATGGGAAGAAGCCACACAAGCCTTGGAAGCGAGCTTGGGCCATGTGGACAGAGACCATGGGCTCCTGGGCCCTGGGAGGACAGTCCAGAGCAGTGAGCGTGGGTCTGGGCCCTGCTTGGGCATCTCCCTTGCCTGTGTCTCATGTGGTACTGGGTCACATTGTCCCACTGACTGAGCAGACTTGTCCATAAAGTGAGTTGGAAATAAGTAGAAGCTATTTTGAGAGTTTTACTGATTGGATCTGGGATCTGAAGATCCCCTCAGGATTCCTGAGGATGGGGGAGGGATTGCTTTAGCTGTGACTCTGCACTGGGGGAGGACTCGGCCCTAAGTGCATTTCTCATCACCCCTGGTAACAAGCCCAAACCCCAAACCAAAACCAAAATAGAACATCCAAAACAGAAATCCCTCTTGCTTCCCTGCCACACTCAGCCTGTTTCTTTCTCTCCAGGATTCCTCAGTCCCAACAAGGGACTCCTCCAACCAGGCTCCAATCAGGCTCCCAGGCTGCTCTGTGTGTCCCCCTCGCTCCTCCTCTCTGCCCCTCCTTCCCTGGCTCAAGCCTCAGTGCCTGCCATGGCGACGGGGAAAACAACCTAACGCTGAGGCAGATGAGAGCTGAGGAGCAGAGTCTTTCTGAGAAGCGCAGGCTAGCAGGGAACCAGGAAATTCCATGATGAAACAGACCAGAGGGAAACCTTGGCATCTTGGAGTGGTGATGAGGAAAACCTCGGGGTTGGAGATAGAAGGGGCCTCCCATTGTCCAGAGGAGGCTGCTAGTAAAAGAATAAGGAGGGTGCTCTCTAGAGTTGTAAAAGGCTAACAGTTCCCCACCAATGCCAGCTAGTCCCAGAGCACCTCATGGGACAAAGTCTGAAGGTAGGTGGGAAGTTGGGGGACAGGTGCCAGGAAAATGCAGGCCCCTCCTCTGAAAGGAGCTAAAGGGTTACTGTTTTGTGGAGCTGAACCCAAGCGTTGCAGGCCCAGGGGAATGGGAGGGCCTGTGGGCCCAGGAAGCCAGGCTGCAGTGGCTGGAAGGGTGCGCCCACACTGATTTATTGTAGGACAAGGAAAGCTGGTTATGTGCTTCTGGCCACAAGACAGGGCAGGTAAGAAGAAAGAAGGGAAGGAGACTGGGCTGTTTCCTGCAGAGGAGTGTCGGGAGGGCTTCCGGGGTGCACATACACCTCTCATAAGTGCCCATGGCCCTACCAACTTGACTGAGGCCCACAGCCCAGGCCTGTGCCCAGTGGCTGGCTCCCTGCTGTCTGACATTCAGGCTCCTGGCACCTGCCAACAACCCAGGAGGCTGGGTATTGGGGCTACAGCTTTTGGAAGCTGCTTCTGAAACAAATGACTAAGCTCTGGGGAAGAGAGGGGCACGGGCAGTTAATACCAGCCTCAGTCAGAACTGGGACGCTGTCAACTGCGTCCAAGTCAGCATCGCCTCGCACCAACCAGGCCCCAGGCTCACGCCCAGGGGTGGAATGATGGCGAGGTGTGGCCCCTGCTCCATAGGACCAGGTATGGCATCAAGACCCGCAGTGGAGCATGATCCACAGGAGCCAGGGTAAGGGGCAGCTGGAGAAATGATTGCACAGGGAGCAGAGGGGAGAGCGTCTCCATAGTCAGCGTAAGAGTTTTATGCTCCTTTCTCGTGTGCCTGCATCCAGTGAGCCTGGCTTCTGTGACTGTGTGGCCTTCAACTTCGCTGCCTTGGTCTGTCTTAGCTCAGGCCCACATTTCAGGCCTTCGTGTAGCTCTTTGCCTCAGTACCCTGAAGTGACTTCCTGCAACTCAGGTCCAGTCAGCTTACTCCCCTCCTTGAAAACCTTCTATGATGCCCCGTTGCCCCAGAATAAAGTTGAAGGCCCTCACACTGTAACCCAAAACTGCCTAAGGCCTTCGGGTACAGCCTTCAGGTAGATCTGACTCAGTGGTTCAACCGTATCGTCAAAGCTCCTGCTCCTTCCTGGATGTTGTCTTCTCTTTCCTGTACGGTGCTGCCATCATGTTCAGGCAGGCTTTTCTCATGATGGCAAAATGGCTCCTGAAATTCCTGGCCTCATACCAATACTCCATGAAATATAGGAGAAAGAGGGAGAGCTGCTTTCTTCAGAGCTGCCAGCAAAGGTTTCTCCAGTTTCTCAGGTATGAATGAGTCACTTGCCTCCTCAGACAAGAAGGGATTACGGTGATCAGTCTATACTGGGGCTACTAGCCTCACCCTAGGGCCCAGATGGAATCAACTTCCTCCCATGTGTATGGGAAGTGTGAGGAAGGTGGGTGCCCAAAGGAAAATGGGAAAGTTACCCAGAGAGGAAAGATCCTTAGGAATCCACAGAAGTGTCCACTGCAGCACCCTGCCAACATCTCCTGCCTTCCTGCTCCACCGAGCTACTTTCTACTCCCCAACACCCCACATCCTTCCATGGGTCCCAAACCCTTGCACTAGCTTCGCCTTGTCCCGGGACGCCTCTCATTCCTCCCACTCAGCCCCTGCCCTATTCAGCTGTCATGAACATTTTCAGGGCAGAACTGGGTTCCTCTTCATGCCCAGTACAGTGGCCTGCCTGGCACATAGTAGGTGCTCAGAAAGGATGTGCCGAGTGAATGCATTCTGCAGAGAAGACAGCAGTATCACCAAGGTCTGCAACAAGGAAATGGCATGGATTCAGAATCTCTGCCAAAGTCTGTAGTATAACAAATGGGAGCAGAGTAGGGACGTGTGAAGCTATGATGAGCTCAGGGAGCATGGTGGGCCAGGGCAGGACTTTGTCTAAGGGCCTCTAGCATCGTCCTTGAAAACGGGCTTCCCTGGGCTGGCAGGAATGTTGTAATTCCCATAAGTGGAAAGGGTTCTATCCGACCATCACTGCCCAAGCCGTCCGCATGCTAGCTGTGTAACTGTCCTGCTGGGAAGAGTCCGCAGGGTCATGCACTCGGTCACTCACAGCTCGCTGGGTGTTACAGTTCCATTGTCTCTTAATAAACTGGTTTCCTGGTTGCCACTCTAATCTGCATTTTTAAAGCATAGATCAATCCCTGAGATCAACACTACCAGTTGATTTCCCCTATCTTCTCTCTTCCTTATCAGCGAACTCCCAGATTTTAATTTGTCTTGTGGTCCCCTGGACTACAGAATACATTTCCCAACATCCCTTGCAGCTAGGTAGGACCATGTGACAAAATCCTGGCCAGTGGGATATAAGGAAAAGTTCCAAGTGTGTAACTTCTTGGAAGTGCTATCAGATGGAGGTGGTGGGGGACAATGTTTCCTTCTCTTTTCTTTTTCTACTGACTGGGATTTGGATGCACTGGCTGGAGCTGAAATAGTCATCTTGGACTATTGAAGAGTTTGGAAATGAAGCAAGCTTATTCCTTTTTCTTTTTCTTTTCTTTCTTTTTTCTTTTTTTTTTTTTAAACAGAGTCTCACCATGCAGTTCAGGCTGAACTTGAGCTCACTTTGATGCCCAGGCTGGTCTCAAACTTGCAATGATCCTCTTGCCTCAGCCTCCTGAGTGCTGGAATTACAGGCATGTACCACCATGCCGGGCCCTTGAGCTTATTTCTGGTAGATCCACAAGGTCAAGGGAACTTGGGTTCAATATTATCACAAAGTGCTACGTCAGAGAGCCCTCAAGGAATACCTGGACGTTTACATGACAGAAATTCAGTGCTATCTTATGTAAACCACATTTGACACCAGCACCAAAACATAATTCTGGCCTGGTGCAATCCCCTAAAGCTGTACTACACTGCATCTTTTTACTTTTTAAAATGTTACTGCCTTTCAGGTTATATTTGTGGCCCATGCCATTTTTGAATGTTGGACAACACTTTCCTGTACCTTGCCACCCCCATCTGAGCTGATAGAAATCAGATGATCTAGGTGAGAGATGATCAGAGACCGGGCCTCACACTCACCCAGCAAGAGCCAAACTAGCTCTGCCTGTCTGTCTTCTGTTCCTTGCATACCCTCACCCTATTTGCTAAACAAACTTAGTTGCCACCCAAATAGGTGTAAAGCTTGGCACAGAACATGGTAAACCCAAAAGGAGTGAGAAGAGAAAACAGGGGTCCCTAGGCAGTACGGAAGGCACATCTCTGGGATCAGGCTGCGGGGCCCACTTTAGGCACCAGGTCACTCACACACCTGTGAACCACTTGCAGCAGCAGAAGCAGCAGCAGCATGTAACCTCATTTCAACCTCTCCATACCTTGGAAGGCCTCAGAGGGGCCTTTTATACTTGGACCTCCAAGGAAAGGAGAACCATCTACCCTTATTCCAACTTGCTTTTGCTCTGATGAAGGCAGATGGGGAAGACCACTGTTGAAGCCACAGGGCTGCATGAAGATTTTCAGGAGTTGACCCATGTCTTGATCAACGGAAGCCATCTTAAACTTGAGAGAGAGAGAGAAAAAAAAAACTTCCTGGAAGAATCCAGAGCTATTCTGGAAGCCACAGGCACCAGGGCTTCTCAAGAACAGAGGCCCAGGAGCTGGAGGGTCACTGGGAGCCAGGCAGCAGCCCCTGCACCTGCCATCTGTACTTCTGCTTTATTCTTCTCCCTGCACTCCCCACCACCACCTGACATAGGCGTGCACACACATGCGCACACGTGCACACACACACACACACACGTACCTTTTTTGTTTATGTCTCCTCTATTCAGGGGACCAGGTCAGATTGATTGGTAAAAGCTCTGACTCCAAATCTCCAAGACTCTGACTGGCTGAAGCTTAGACACGCATTGATGTCTGGACCACAGGAAACAGTAGATCGCACGCCTCAAGTGTCTGTCACAGGCCCATGGCTCTGCGTGCCTCCTCTAGGAAAGGGAACTGTATGAGCTGGGCAGCTGGTGTCAGAAGTGTCCGTCACACCCTGGAGCAGTCACTGATGTTCCTTTGCTGTGTAACACCCTCGGCACTGCTGTGTTCCCCATTGGCACTGTCCTCATCCCAGTGAACGCTCCCTTCAGGCCAGGGGCACTTGCAGCCCTCGGTGCACCCTGCTTCACTGAATTCCCTCTGCAGGCCTGTTTTACACATGGAGAAACTGAGGCATCAAGTGTCCAAGGACACAGGGACTGGCAGAGCTGAGACTCAGCCCCGGGATCTGCCTCTGGAGTCTGAGCTTTTAACACTGGCTCTACTCCCTGCAAGGGAAATCAAGGCAGCGCGGATGCCCCTCCCTCCTCCATAGGGCTGGGGGTACAAGAGAGCTTGGCATGAGGAAGACCAAGCCCCTAGGCCCGTTGGTTGGATGAGCTGGGCAAGGGAACTTCTGGTTTCCCAGCAGCAGCAGGGTCTTGGTACATCCCATCCCTGGGCTCCTCATCTTAAGGGCCAGCCTATTTGCTGGGCCTTCAGGGACAGGAGACAAATGACAGTCACAGGCAGTACTGAAAGTGACACTACCATGTCAGCTTCTTTATCCCTTCCCAGCCTCTTTCTGACCCAACACCCAGAGTAGGTATTTCATGAGACAAGCCTGGTCAGCCTCTCTCCTATCGATAAGTCATTCTAGCTTTCCAAGGTCTTTTTCCAGATGCTTCTGACTGGCCCACAAGGTCTGGCAGCCCCAGGTCCTCCCCGTCTCCCTTCTCACACCCTCCACACTTGCCTTTACCTGCAGCCCTCAGCCACATGCATCTATTTTCCACATTCCTCCCGCCTTCCCCCACATGGCTCCTTCTGCCCAGCACCCCATTTCCACACTCTGCCTGCATCTGATGAGCCCCTTCAGGTCCCAGCTGAACCATGACCTCCTTGGGGCAGCATGGCAATGCCCGAGGCTGGTCCAGGCTGCTCCCTGACTCCCCTACCTGGACGGGAAGGTCAATGTGTGAGTGCAGGGGGCTCAATAAATGACTGCTGCATGAATGCATGAAAGGGGAAGAGGTGGGGACACAGTGATGTGAGCCAGACCAGCACCAGGAGGGAGCACGGAAATGTGCCACCGTAGCCAGCGGCAGACAGACCGAGGGTACTTGGGAGCACTGGGCCAGCACCGGGACCAGAAACTATCCTGGCCTTTCCAGAAGTTTTGGAGCACCATTGGCCTCCTCTGGGGGTGCTGACCAGAGATGTGGGTGGGCTGCAGCACCCAGAGGGCCCTTCCTGCTTAGGCAGAAGATGCCCACAAAGGAGCTGTGGAGACTCCTGCCTGGAATGGTTCTGACTGCAGCCAGATTTGGCCTCCACTGCCCCATCTCTGCTTCTCGATAAGGGCTGATCCAAGCAAATCAGATTCTTCCATACAAGCAACCTTCCGGTCCCCGGGTGCAGGCTCAGCGTCTTGAGAAGTTGTAAGAGTTCTGTACAGCGTGGTGGAAAGAGCACTAAGCAAGAAGACAGGGGCCCAGCTTCTCCTCTCTGGCTGCGTTTTCCTCTTTGCAGAAATCAGAGTGCTGGACCATGACTCTGAGACTCTTATGAAAAGGCAATAATTCTGCAACTCTTAAAAATGGAAATTGCCCTTTAGGGTCCTCAAGTAATTTTCTACATGGTAAACAAGAAAATCTTCTTGCTCATTTTTTAGCAGGGGGGCAGTTTGAGACAAAGTCTCACTTTATAATGCAGACTGGCCTTGAATTCACTATGTAGCCCAGGCTGGCCTTGAACACTCAGCAATCCTCCTGCCTCAGCCTCCCAAGTGCTGGGATTACAAGCGTGCACCACCACCCTGGCTCCTGCTAACTAACTTTTATAAAGTGATTTTTATGTTACGTCAGGCCTGGCCTGGCCTCTTTTGCATAGGTGGGAACTGGACCCAGAGATGGCAAGTAATTTACCCAAGGTCACACGGCTGATAGGTGATGTGGGTGGAATCCAAACCCAAGCAGAACAGATGCCTCTGATTATTATTCTGCCCCACCCCATGGCCCAAACAGCTGGGGATTAACATAGCATACTCATAGGTATCTGAGCCAATATGGTGAGTCAGAAGTATTAACACCAACCTGTTTTGTTGAAGGTGGGTAAGGAGTGAGTCTTCCTGTGGTGGAATTCAATATAAACAGGCAAACGGTGTCAAGAAAATCAAATCAACAGCGACATGGTGTCTCAGTAACATAAAGGCTCAGCAACCCAGAAAGATTTTGATTCTGCCCACACTGTAGTTCTCACAGGTCGGCAGGGGCAGGGGGCAGGCAGAATCTGCTCACTGCAGGAGCTGAGGTTCGCCCACACTCCAGGTCCTTGCCAGGGTCAGAGCAGGCAGCTCCCGGTGTGAAGGCCACAGCCTCCAGCCTCAGCAGCCCTTGAATGAGGCCTGGGGGCTCTGGGGTTGTGACAAGCAGGCAGACGGCAGAAGAGGGTGGAGCTGCAGCCAGTCATTGCCTTACCCGTCACCCACTCCATTTTAAGGCGAATGAGTAGCCAAGTGCGGTGGTGCACACCTGTAATTCCAGTGCTCTGGGAGGCTGAGGCAGGAGGATGGAATGTTCAAATGCAGCCTGGCAACTTGGCAACTTAGAGAGTCTTTGTTTCAAAAAATAAAAAAGGGTCTGGGTTATAGCTCAGTGCAAAGGCCTTGGGTTCAATCCTCAGTACAAGGGGAAAAAAAATAGAATGCATAACTCAGATTTTCTCTCAGCGTTTGCATGAAATGTATGAATGCTCAAATATTGAAAATCAGGATTTTTTTTAAGTTTCTTAAATCCATAGCAGGGCAAAAAATGCACATACACATCAGGAGGCCAGAGACAGCCAGTCGGTCCCTTTGCCATCACTATTTTCCACATCACCAAGAGGAGGCTTCTCATCAGTGAGCTAAATACTCAAATGTCATAAAGATTTCTCTTCTAACACCGCACCCAGTGCTCCTTCAGGGAATGCAGGATCGAAAATATTCCAGGGCTTGGTGGCGCACGCCTTTAATCCCAGCACTCAGGAGGCTGAGGTAGGCAGAGTGTTGTGAGTTGGAGGCTGGTTTGGGCTACAACGCGAGCGCAAGGCCGGCCTGAGCTACACAGTGCGACCCTGCCTCAAAAAACTAGGGCCAGGAGTTTGGCTCAGTGACTTAAGCGCCCGTCTGTCAGGCGTGAGGTTGTGAGTTCGATCCCCGGTGCCGCGAAAAAAAAAAAAAAAAATTCCATAGTTTCCAAACCGTCCGCTGCCTCAGCGGTCTTCTCTGTGAAGGCCAACGCTGTACAGACCGCTCCACGGGGATGGATCAGGGCTGGAGGTGTGCGCTGTAGGGGGCAGTCCTCCAGGGGCTACAAGGATCCTGGTACCCATAGGGTGCTGGGGGACCCTGATCAGAATACCAGGTTCCAGTCTAGGGAGCCAAACAGAAAGGAGGTGTCCCCAAAACCCCACCCTTCCTCCTGGGCCTTTAAGGGCTGTTTACTTCCCCCATTGTCCTCATGTCAGCGCGCCCGCTGAAGGACGAAGGGCTGAGGGAACAGTGCATCAGGAGGAAGGGCTCTCCCCAGGCCCAAGACAGGACCGAGCCAGGTTCTCTCTGCTTTGACTGAGCTCAGGATTGCTAACCCCTCACAGACTGAATGGGGATCAGACCCTTCCCTATCTGTCTTGAGTAGAATGTCAAATTCTGTGTTTCTAAGACCACAAACAAACCCCAGACCTCAAAAGCTGCAAGCAGATAATCAAAAGAATGTGACTTTGTTTTAAACCCTGGTTCTTTTTAAAGCAATTGGCCACATTTCACCTATGCAGAGCTTGGCCATATGGCCATCTTGCAGGCCTCCACAATTTGAGCTACTAGGTAACCCTTATGAATGTCACTCCCTTCATTTATGAAATGAGGATAAAAATCCCTGCCCTGCCTACTAGACAGAACTGCTGTGAGATTCAAATGAAATAATGTATGAGACACACTTTCCAAACCCAGAAGTACTTCAGAAATGCAAATTGTGATTATTTTAAGCTTCTACATAGCTGAGAATGAAGACTTTCACTCCCCAAGTCCTATGAAAAGCCCAATAGTTGTCATAAATGCCATATGCTACTGCATATCATTTATAGGAGAACATTTCAGGCCAATGCTTTGGGCCTATTTACTCTTGCTGGAAACACAATTTCAACAAACTTCTAAGTAGAGAGCTCAAGTACAAAAAGGAGTCTCTTTCTTGTTGCTAGAACAAAATATATGATACCGACAACTTCAAGGAGGGTTTTATTTTGCCTCACCATTTCAGGAGTTCCAGTCCATCAGTAGCAGGCTCAAACACACAAACAGCGTGGTGGGAGGGTCTGGCGGAGGAAAGTTGCTCATATTGTGGCAGCCAGGAAGCAGAGATAGAGAAGGGAGCCGTTGAGGAGGGAGATACACCCTTCCAGGCCACGCCCCCCAGTGACTCATCTCTTCTGACCAGACCACACCTCCTAACAGTGCACTCAGTTGCTGAACTAACAGTGGGTGAACCCAGTGATGAGTACAGCACCCCCACAATCCAATGCATCTTGCAAACACAGGAGGCTTTGGGGGACAAACCAGAGCTAAACCATGACAATACTGTTCATAGGAAAATATTTTAGGCCTTTGCTTTGGGGCTATCTATTCTTGCTCCACAGTATAATTCCAACAAATTAGATTTCTAAGTAGAGAGATCAATTACAAAGGAGAGAGAAAGGCTGTCTGAGGCACTCAGATAACAGTCTAAAATAAAAATTGCCTGATAACTGTCCATAATATTGTATGCATATAACAAGTAAAATCCAGTCTTTATTCTTATATCCTTAGTTTTTACCTACTGTCCTTTCTGTCCAGGATCCCATTTAGGAAGTCACATCATTTTTCATTGTCAAGTCTTCCCCTTTCCGTATGGTACTCTGGGAAGAAGGTGATATGCACAGCCCACTCTTAAAGAGTGAGGTGTTTTGTTCTGCCTCCTTGAGGGGGGAAGTGTCTACATAAATTATTTAGGATTTTCCTGCAGGAGGTTATTTCTCTCTTCTAATTTGCTTGCTTATTTATTTATATCAACATGGACCCATGGATGTTTATTCATTCTATGTTTTGTGGTTAAAGTTGTTTGCAATGTTCCCATTTTGACCACAGAAAGCTATTTTAGTGGATTCCTGTGTCTTTTTGTCAGATTCCCATTGCTACGGAGTTTGGAGGAGTATAAAGCATTGCCTTACTTTCTGATATTACAAGATTCTCCAGGCTCATCTTGTACATTTCTTGTCCCAGTTCTAGAATCAGACCTTTCTCCAAGGGGTCATGGTTCCCTTCATGGGAAA
>RJWM01044369.1:0-13280 GCA_004363535.1 Dasyprocta punctata | reverse complement strand
GATTTCGCTTTACACGCTGGTTTCCATTCCATCTTCCCACTGAACTGGCTCTGCCATAAAAGTCTTCTCCTAACCATGTGATGATAGGACAGCCCTGTTTTGGGGCTAATAAAGGGTTTCTCTTTATTGTTTCATTCTGCTTCTCTTTATTTCAAGATCTTAATTCATTGTTGAGCCTACTGTTCCTCTTTTCCATATATAAAGAAGGGGCTATTTTATAGTCAAATACACACATTTTCAACTGGGTAACATAAACCTGAAAAAAACTATGTAATCATAAATTACTCCTTTAACTGAAATGCACGGGGATGTGTCTGATTATGCAAATACATTTTTTCAGTCGGTTAATGTATTTCAGTCGATTGGTAATGCCAGGAAGCCCACTTTTGGAATACACTGTTCAATACTCCTGTTAAAATTATTTTAGGCAGACCCAAGAGTGTTACTTTGTGTGATACAAATGACCCCAGAGACTTTCCTTGTGATCTGAGCAAGGAGCTAGGTGGTTAAGTGGGATGCGAGCCTTTTTCTGAGCTACATGGGATTCATCCAAGCTCAGCCTCTTACAGGATTTGAGGAATTCCTCCAGGGGCATTCGGCTTCTCAAGAGTTCCAGGTTCTAGGCAGCAGGCATCTCCCAGCAATTCCTCAAAACTGCTGCTCTCCAGATTGGCACTTCTCAGAGTAAAAGATGCTTATGTACCCCATCACTAAGACTGCTGCTTTCAGACCTGCCTTGCAAAGTGGGAGGTCATGGCGGAGGGAGGCCTTCTTTGGAAATGCTAACCCACGCTGAGCATCTGTGCCCAGAACGGGTATTGTAGAATAATGTAAATGGGGAACCCATTACTTTCCTTACCCTAGTTACACCCTGCCTGGTGAAATGGACCTGGCCTTTCATGACAATTTAAAAAAGAAATTACATACATATGTAATGTGGGTGCGAATGATCACAAAAATATAGGCCTAGATCCTATAGGTGCCTATTTTTACTCGTTCTAAAATTGTTCTAAGTACAAGCAGCATCTCTCTTGAAGGCACATAGATTCCCTCTCACAGCTGGTGTAGGGCACATCAGCTATGGAGATGGCTCAAATTCCTGAAAATATTTTTGAAGGTAAATGAGGACAGAATAAGGAGCTACAATTATGAAGCAGGAGGATGTGCCAAGAAGCATTTCATTTTTAACTTGGAGAAGACTACCTTTCAAGAGGAGAGACTGATTCTGGAGACATAAGATGCAATAAAAGAGTAAACCTACCTTGCTGAATGAAATCCCCTGTACTACCAAGATCAACATGATCCCCTTTTTCCCTTTCCATGGACTTCCAAGAAATTCATAGCCTTCATTTTATCTCTTCTAGCAAATTTTCCTGACCAAGAATGGCTTCAATATTTAACTTTAACTTGACTTAGTGTAGAGATTAACTGTAATTTTAAATATCCTTGGTATTTATGAGCAGCTTATAGACACATGTTATTACATACAGCACAAACAATGAAACTGTAAAGAAGCTTTAACATTCACCATTGTAGTGGGGGTGACAGAATTTCTTTATTGTGCTTACTTTAATGAAACGATCCGAGTTATTTTTACTAAGGAACACGGGACTGGGATAATTTCAATTTAAATGCATCTGCATTTGAGTATTACTTTTTTCTTCCTGTTGATACAGTAAGTTCGAAAGTTTCATTCATTTTCTTTTTTTTTAATTTTAAAGAGAAAAAACAATGATACAAAATTTCAAAACAAGGTAATAGGAGAGCAATAATGGTTAATACATTGCATTTGTTATCTTCAAAGTAGTTGCTCAGATTACAAGATATAGGCATGAAAAATTGATCAAACAATATAAGCAGAAACCTTTTCAATGAAATAAAACAAATTATTAGTATAACTACTTTAGTTATCATATATATATATATTTTTTTCCCTTTTCTCTTCCTTCTTTTCTCCTTTCACCCATCCCAGTTTCTTGTTCTTTTTGAGCAGTTTCTTGCCATTTCACAATATCTATAGTGTACATTTTGGGTCTTATTTATTCATTCAGCTTTTTACACTAGGGAGACAATACAATATTTATACATGTGTGTCTGATTTGTTTTATTTATGATTTATTTATTATGATTTATTTTATTTATGAGTATAGTCTCAAGTTGCATCCATTTACCTATACCAGTCTCAAGTTTATCCTTCTTTATTTGTTTTCATAGGTGCAGAAACACAACATTCTTCTCATTGATAGTTCAGTCACTCACTCTTCACTTTTTCTTCTAAGCTTTATGGTTTCCTTGTTATTATATATTAACACTTTTTCCATTGGATAACAAAAGTGATGGATAACATCATAAAGATTCTCCTCGGGATGCATCAATTCATTTATTTATTTTTTCTCCTGCTACCCTTTCAATCCGACCATCCATCCATCGACCCATCCATCCGTCCATCCGACTACTGTTTCCCTTCAATAAACATGAAGTAAATACCCATTGTATGCTGCAGTGTCCACTGCCAACTTGATGAACCTGTTCTATCTCAGATGAAGTTCTAACAAGGGAGAAATGAGACATGTTAGGCTAGAAACATATATTTTGATACAGCTGTGTTTATGAACTAAAATTGTACCTGCTGTATTATCATATAAAATAGTAAAATCATAATTATAATAATAGGATACAATTCATGTATATGAAATAAGAACTTAGTCTGGGATTAGAGACTGCTTCCCCAAGGAAGAAGGAATTGTTTGGGAAAAAGCTTTAAACAGAGATATGGAAAAAAAATTTAAAAATAAGCTGGTGTGTCTGACTTATTTCATTCAACATTAAAAATGAAAACAAAAACACTACAGTTATTGCATGCTGAGATAAGTTGCCAAGAGTTAAGACTTGAGAGGTGGACATAGCCCAGATTCTGCAGGGACTTATAGGGCTGTGTTAAAGGTTTAGGTCTTTATTTGTAGGCCAATAGGCTACATTTGAAGAGTTGTAGGCAGAAAACTGACACAATCAGTCACTTACTCTTCACTTTTTATTCTAAGATTTATGGTTTCCTTGTTACTACATAAATTTTCTATTGTTTTGAAAATACAACACTTTCTCTTAGTCAGTCTTCAGAAATTTTTTAAAAATGTACATTAAAGAAGTCCCTTTCACCATATTCTTCTTCCTCCTACTGTGTCTTAGAAGTGACAAACACTGCAACTTCTTGGGCATTTTTTCCTGATAAACCTTTATTGTGGACTTAATTTTATAAAAAGTCTTTAAAACAGAATATATGAAACTATAAAAGTAGCCATAACAGTAAAATAAATCTCTGTGTGACCATTTCACTACTTCAGTGCTATTGAAGTAGAGATCATCTTCTCCCTCCATGTTACTTCAGTGCTATTGAAGTAGAGATCATCTTCCCCCTCCACGTCAACCACTTTTCTCAGCCTCCTTGCTATACATTATTTTGAAATAAATCCTGGATATGATATAAACATATCTGTAAATGTTTTAGAAAGCATGTCTAAAAAGAATACTCCTTTAAAAGAAAAATATAACATCAACATGATAATCACTTTGGAAAATAAATGTTTACAATAATAAAATTTCCAGTGTTTTATCCTTGATTATCTATAAAAACAGACTCTAAGACAAAGACTTAGATGTCTTTATACTCTGTCTTGGGTGGTGATACCAAGGTAATGTTGAGAGGGAGAAAAGCAGCAAGTGGAGGGATTGAAAGAAATGACATGTGAATGGAGAGATGGCGTTCTGCTAACGGGGGACCCAATGCCACCGTGGAAACTTGGAGACACTGTGGAGGTAGAATGACCCAGCCTTTCACCCTGTGACCACCATGCTCAGTGAATTGGGAACTATCTTCTTGGCATTTCTAGTCTGTCTCCAGAGGGGAGAGAAAAAAATATACATACGTATATATTTACATCCTCAGATAGAAAGAATGAGGAAAATGCAGGTTCAAGAACTACTTGCCCTTCACATCTGGAACAAGTATCTGATACGGCTCTTACTTCTCACATAGTCTATATTATTTGCAGTCATTATTTATTGCATTGGGATTCAAACAAGGTCCATGACTTGGGTCTCTTAATTTTTATGTTCACTATTAATTTCTAATTTTTCTTGAATATTTGTTATCGGTAGTTATAGAATCTAGCCCTTTCTCTTATAGAAAGATAACTGAGCGGTTGGGATTAGCAACTATTTCTTACTGGTTGTTTGTGGAGCTTTCCAGTGGACAAAGCAAAAAAACTTTTTTCTCTTTTTAAAAAACATAAAAGTCCAGTATGAGCCTACACTGATATTTTCAAATAAAAGTTAGGACTACAGAGATTTTTTCCTAACATCAGTGATATTACATTAGTATTTCTTTTATCTCATGCCAAAATCATAGTTCTTAATAACACTAACGTAATTTTTCATTTGATTTGTTTCATACTATGCACACAACAGCCTCACATAATAATATAATAATATCAGGAATTATATGATTACTGAAAATAGCTCCATTTGCAAATTTTAGTGTGTTTTCTTTTAGTATCCATTTCACTATGGGTGTGCAACAAATTAGTGGGCTTTAAAGTCCCTTGAAATATTTCCTGTCTGAGCAGTTCAGTAAAAAATCGAATTACAGGCAGGGATGGTATAGCTCCGTGATTAACTGCCTGATTCACATGCGTAAGACTCTTGGTTTGAATCTCAGGATCTGAAAGAAAAAATTGAATTTCAGAATTATGATTATTTGTTTCA
Source organism: Dasyprocta punctata (assembly GCA_004363535.1). Lineage (NCBI taxonomy): Eukaryota > Metazoa > Chordata > Mammalia > Rodentia > Dasyproctidae > Dasyprocta > Dasyprocta punctata. The sequence goes on along the minus strand of RJWM01044369.1, from coordinate 8,519 downwards.
TTATATTTTATTCCTAGGATCATTTTAAAGTTAAACTTCATAGTGTACGTTGTTTCAAAATTTAACTTATTAAACAAGGTATATTCAAAGAAGTTTGTATTGATTATTGTTTCCCTTACTGTATTACCACTTAGGCACCATTAATGATACGAGCAAATTCATATATATATATATATATATATATATATATATGATTGAAGTCATCTGTATAAATATATGAATATATGACATATATTTATGATATTTGTACATATACATTCACAGAAACATAGACGTAAATATATATTTCCTTCTTCCTTAGTTATATGATTGCTGTTTGAAGAATGCTTATGTTACCAACATCTATACAATGTCTAAGCAGACAACAGGTCATGCCAGAGGAGACTATGAAAAAAACACCAGGACTGCATGGATATTAGGTGCGTGATAAACACAAAGTTGAAGTTCATTACCCAGAGTAGTGAATGTCTGTGTGTTGTTTTATGGCTTTTCCTAATGAAATTCTTTTTTTTTTTTTTTTTTTTTTTGCGGCACCGGGGATTGAACTCACAACCTCGCGCCTGCCAGGGCAGGCGCTTAAGGCACTGAGCCAAACTCCCGGCCCTGGTTTTTTGAGGCAGGGTCGCACTATGTAGCTCAGGCCGGTCTTACACTCGCGTTGTAGCCCAAGCCGGCCTGGAACTCACAACGCTCCGCCTACCTCAGCCTCCCGAGTGCTGGGATTAAAGGCGTGTGCCACCACGCCCGGCTCCCTAATGAAATTCTTAATTGCTACTTGGTAACTCTTCTTTGAGTCTGCTTTTGTCAGGTAAAAATGGTTCTTTGAATTGCCTGAGTTAGACTACTTTTGAATTCTGCTACAGTTTCATACAGGTCGTTGTAAGGATAGGCTGCAAAATTTCCATTTGCACACACACTCCTTATGCTACACACACACCACGTGCAAGAACTTCACTTTACAATGTATTAGCAATTTAGAAACACAGTTTGCTCTTTTTTGTCATTTTCAAATTAATGTACAAGCTTTTGCATTTAACAGAGTCAAAAATAAATGAAACTGGATTAGTCAATTTCACTATGGATTGCTGTTCAATTTAAGTCAGATTTCTTTTGCTTGTGCCCTGGAATTAACATAATAAAGTATAATTTGACTCTGAAAGGCAAACAAAGGCCATTTTCCAGGTTATATTTTTTCTTTATTTTTAATACACATTATGTTTTAATTCTGTCATGAAAATGAGTGCTTCCTTATCACTCCAGACAACATACGATTGCAGGTTCTTTCTGATCACTGGACATCTGCAGAGTGAAATAGGCTTCAACTAGAGGAAGCCAGTATGTACTAATGAACACATTGACTCAGTGATGAACATTTTCAAAACCGTGGGGGGTTTGGTGGTGAGGTATTAAGAGAAGAAGCTGGAGCAGAGGATTAAGGACTTTTGTGAACATTTTGGGACACTGCGTGACTTGGAATAGAGGTGGCTCCAATGTGAAGCTGCCACACTGAATGGCAGTACAGAAACTATGAAGCCTTATGTAAACATACATCTCCTTCATGCATATAAACCTTTCAAATGATAACAGAAGCAGTAGTATTGAAGTCTCATATCAAAAATCAAATTTATTCAAATTTAACATTATTTAAAAAAACTACCAAAAGTTGAAACAGAAGAAACAAACCAACAAAATAGAATAGAATTATCTATTCTAGAATATAATTATCATTTACTAAAATGATGATTTTCCCCTGGTCTTCTTAAATAGAAAGTTTCCTTAAATTTGCCCAAAAATGAAGATGACTGGAGAATAGAGCTTTTTTTCAAATGGGAAGAGGATCCAGAAAAGAAAAAGAGAAGATGGGTAGGGGAAGGGAATGCAAAAAGAATTAAGATGTATCAGGTATAGTAATCAACCACCCACAATGAATGTAATCTTTATATATTCATTATATATTGTAAACATGCACTAAAAAATAGTGAAAATGGGAAAGGGGGATCTAGAGACAGAAGGATGGAGAGGAAGGAGAAGGGAAAGGCAATAAAAAATAATGAAGACACAGTAGAAGTAAATGCTCCTGCTCCCTAAGATGAATGTAGTCATTATATACTGCAAACTGTACTAATAAAAAACTTAGTGTAAAAAAATGAAATCAATTTTCCAGCATTTGAGTTAGCTACAGCATTGCACGTAACTTTAAAGGAACAATGGGTATATTAATAATGTTAATTTTATTGCTCTGTCCACATGAGATCATTGGTAACCTTGTGAAATCAATAGCAAATATGAATGTCATCAGTAGTCGATGGTGAAGAAGTGGAGAAAGCTGATGCAATTTAGTCATGCTTTTATTAATATAATATTTATTACTCTTTTAAGAAGTTTAAGTGTTTGAAACAAAGTTTAAGTGTATGTAGGAAAGAAAGCAATAGTGTGAAAATATAACAAGATGACAGTTTTCTGATGATTTTTTTTCAGGTGAAATATATTTCATCCTTGTTTTAAGTGTTTAAATTTTTATTTTGAAAGCACAACTAAAATTTTAGCGATAGCATATTTATTTTGGGGGATAAAGTAAGATAAGAGTGGTATATTTCTCTTTGAGGCTTTAGTCCCATTTCCTCTGACTTTGGAAGCCCATGTGCATAAATTTTTGTGTATTTTTCCTGCCCTTTCTTCATGCAAATATAAGCAGATATGCATTACGTTACCCATTATGTTTACTATTTTTTTTAAAAATTATGTTTCCCTTGTATTTTAAAAGTTTGCATTTTTAGGCAATTATCACTATCATCATATCTGGTTTCTACTGGATGCCCATTTTTAGCGTTAGAGAATGCATTTATATCTCTGTGTCTACTCTGTCTATCTTTTCCTTTCTCCTTTTTTTCCCACCCCACACAATATCATCAAAAGTATTTTTTCTTAGTACTCACAGCTATGCTTCCTATTTGTTTTGCCAGCTTGGACTGCTCTCTGTCTGACTTGTAGGTACTAGAGACAGGAAATCAGCAATTCTACTTCATATTTATCATCTCACCTCACCTTCTGCTCTTCATTTTATTGACTGTTTTATTTCCATGTTATTGAACCATTTTGTATTTTGATACTCTTCTGGAACCCTCCTGCCACAGATGTTTTAATTTTAGTTGAATAATATACAAGTGTACAATACACAAGCAACCGTTCTGGTCAATATTTCCTGGGAAAACTGTAGGCTCAAGCCTTCTTTATTTTCAGAAAAAAAAAAATCTGGGATTAAACTTTTATATATTTGCCACGTTGCATTTTGAATTTCTTGTTTTCTTTTTAGGACTCCAAATATGAATTCTTATTGACTGTCTTTCCTGCCTCCTCTGTATTCTTTCGAGAGTTTTATTTCCACTATGTTTCTTCCTTATTTCTATCCACTTTGCTTCTTCATGTGGTCACTGATCACTGTGGCAGCTGCCCTCCTGGTTTCCTTTCTAATAATCTTCATTTCTGTAACCTTTTTTGCCTTCTCTCTTTTCCTGCCCTGCGTTTTGGCAGCTCATGTTTCACGTCTCTCCATTGTGTGGCCATTTTCCCCTTGAGCTCTTATTCTTCAGCGTTCGGGTCTTCCTTCTTGTCCTGATTGCTTCATAACTCACTTTAATGCTGAGATCTTTGGCTAACTCTTCAGCTACAACTTGACAATATTTTTGGGGTACTTTTCCTCCTGTTGGAAAGTTTTACGGCTTTTTCACATATTTTTAATAGTACTTTTGTGTGGATTCTGTGCCATTGCTCTTTTATGACCAAAGGTTGAATGGATTAGAGCTTTCTAGACCAAGTATTTGCAGGTGGTCTCCGTGGTGGGTGGGGCTGGGAAATGTGTGAGGAAGCACAAGTGTTCACGACTTCAGGCTTTATCTTCTGCTGCCAGATAAATGAACAACTGATTCCAAGTATAACACTTTTGGATGTTTCTCTTAAAGGCTCATCAACAGGCCTCCTTTTTTTTTTTTTTTTTTTTTTTCAAAATTAACTCGATTTTGATCCAGGCCCTGGGCTCACAGCGGCTCTTTCAAGGACCTGTTTCAGAGAGATTGCACAAAACGCTTTTCCGCACCCCGGCATTTCCCAAGACTCTTGCGATTTTTCTCGGCGTCTTCAGTGCCCCGAGCTTCCGGATCAGCCGAGCCGCGTTGTCAGCAGCCCCGCTGTCAGCTCAGCCATGCGGCCGAGGCCTTGTCCTTTTCGTCCAGGAGGTGCCCTTCGTCGGTGCGTCGGGCCTCCCTCGCCGAGGTCCCTTAATCTTTGTTTACCGCTCAGGTCTGCGGGTGCCCGGCCCCACGCCCTGCCCTCGCAGGTTCGATGAGGCAGCTTTTGTCTTTTTTCACGTTGTTTTTCTTCTCAGCGCATGTTCACGATACAAAAGACAGCAGTGATCCTCATCTTGGGGAGCACAGGCCGCACCTGAATTGTTGTTACTTCTCCTCTCGCTCCCGGACTCCCTCACCCCAGGACCCCTTTCCAGTTCCACAAAGTCTGCTTGTTTCAGTTAAAGGTGTGCTGGTGCCGCTTGCTAGACCCTGATCCTCCTGCTCTTTTGAGTTTTAATAGAGGAAAAGGGGAGATTCAGATTTAAATTCTTCCGTCACATACGGAAGGTTTTCGTTTGTTAGCTTTTCTTGCTGTGTAACTGCCAGTACTCTGTTCCTATTTTCTCTTTTCTTTGTAAATTTAAATTAAATGTATTTTAACTGAAAAGCATTCAAATTATACATGTCAGTGCGTGTCATGAGGTATTTTGTAGTGCTTAGATCAGGTTAAAAACATATCATCAACACTTAACGATTTTTTTATGATTACAAGATTTAAAATATTTTCTTTCAGCTTTTTGATATGTACAATTTATTATCTGTCATCATCCAACTATACCATAGCATACTAGAACTCTTTGTTTCTCTCAAATTTAGTTTTCTTTTTTGTAGTTATTTTTAAAGTGATAATTAAATACAGTAAAATACAAACAAACAGAAGAAAAGGAATAAAAAGTCAGAAACCAAAATTTTTAAAGAGAAATATATGAAATCAAGTTCTTTTTTATAGGCCAAGTTAGATAAACTAGAAGGAATGGATAGACTTCTAGAAAGATGTAATCTACCAAGACTAAATCATGAAGAAGCAGAAATTCTGAACAGATCACTTACAAATAAGGAAATCAAATTAAATTACTAAGTCTTCTACCCAAAAGAAACATAGGAATTTGTGGCTTCAATGGTTAATTCTAGCACATATTTCAAGAAGAATTAATATCAAGGTTTCTCAATCTCTTCAAAATACTGAGGAACCACTTCCAAACTCCTTCATGAGAACAGCACTACTCTGATACCAAAGTCAGACAAGGACACTGGAAGAAAATAAAAGTACAGACCAATATCACTAATGAATATAGATATCAAATCCCTCAAATCTGTGATAAATTAAACAACACATTAGAAACATAACGTGACCAAGTGGGATTTATCCTTGTGTTGCAAGAAAGGTTCAGCATGTCTAACAACTATGAATCGTCAGATTAAGAAAATGAAGGAGAAAATATGATCAACCCAATAGATGCAGTAAAAGTGACAGAATTTTCAACCTTCTGTGATTAAAAAATGAACAACAACAAAAGTCTCAACAAATTAAGGATAAAAGGAATGAGCCTGCACACCATAAAAGCCGTTTCTGATAAGCCCACAGAGAATATAGCATTCACTGATTTTTTCTTTATGAACATTAAGACAAGTGTGCCCATTCTTGCCACACTTGTTCAGTGTAGCACTGGAAGTCCCAGGTAGTAAAATCGAGTAAGAAAAGGAAATAAATGGTATCTGAATTGGAAATAAATAAATAAAATAATCTGTTTGCAGATTACATGATCTTGTACGTTGAAAACCTTAATGACTCCATCAAAAAACCCATTATGACTAATTAATAAATACAATAATTTGAATCTATGAAAATTATTATGTTTCTACACAATAAAAACAAACTATCCAAGAAAGATTAAATAAAGAACACAATTCTATTTATAACAGCATCAAGGATAATAAAATTCTTAGGAATAAATTTAGCCAAGAAAGCAAAAAATGTCTGCACACTGAAATTTATAGCATATTTATAAATGCAATTGGAGATGGCAAAATAATTTGAAAGATATTCTATGTTTACAGATTGGAAGAATTAATATTGTTAAAATATACATACTACCCAAAGTGATCTACCTATTCTATGCTATCCCTATTAAAATTTCAGTGTCATCTTTTGAAGAAGTAGAAAAAATTCTAAAATTTTTATGAAGCCACAAAAGTCTCCAGTTAACCAAGAAATTTAGAGCAAAAAGAATAGAGCTAAAGACATCACACTACTTGATTTCCAAGTATACTACAAAGCTATAGTAAAAGAGTCCAACGTGATGCTGGCATGAAAACAGACATGAATATAAGACCAGTGAACTAGAAATAAATTTATTTGATTTGGCAATAGTGCCACGGTTACTCATTGGAGAAAAACTGTTACTTCAATAAATAATATCAGAAAAACTGATGTCTGCATTCAGGTAAATGAAACTGGATCATTACAACACATGCTAAAATCAATTTAAAATGGATAAAAGGCTTAAGTGTAAGAAATGAAATTCTAAAACTAGTGAAAAAAATAAGAAAAATTTTCTTGACAGTTGTCTGGACAATGGCATTCTGGCACAGGAAGGAAACCAAAAATAGGTAAAAGGGATCATGTCAAATTAAAGTATGTTGTAAATTTCAGCTCTATGTGGCAAAAGAATTAATCAGAGGAGTGAAGGGACCCACTGTGTAACTGGAGAAAACATCTTCAGAGTATGATCTGGTAAGAGATTATTATTCATATAAAGAATACAAACAACTGAATGGCAGGAAAATACATAATCTGATAAAAGGGCAAATAATTGGGACAGACGTTTTGACAAAGAACACATGAAAATGCGTAGGTGTATGCAGAGATACTCAACATCAGTCTTCATGTTTAGATGGAAAACTGCAAAGAAGTTTCACCTCGATATTACTTTATTGTTGTTTTGATGGCTTTTACTAAGAAGCAAGAAATAACAAGTATTGACAAGAAGGTAAATAAAAGAGAATACCTGTAAACTGTTGGTAGAGAGGTAAATTGGCGCACTCGTTATGAAAAACAGTTTAGTGGTTCCTCAAAAAATGAAAAATATAATTACCATGTAACCCAGCAGTAAAACCACTGGGTATATAGGTAGGAGAAAAATCCCTCCAAGAGATATCTGTGTTTCCACGCTCATTGAGGAATCATTAACAATAGAAAAGACAGGAAATCCACCTAGATGTCTAATATGTCCATTGATAGCTGAGTGAATGCAGAAAATGTGATGTACACAAGCATCTGTTTAGGGATACACAACAGAATAGCATCCAGCTTTTACTCGAGGACATTACACAAAATGAAATAAGCAGGGAGAGAAACACAAATGTCACATGATCTCACATGTATGTAGAAACTTTGAAAGTGGGATTACAGTGTCTGAGAGTGGAATGGTCACTGTTAAGGGCTAGTGATGTGGGTCATGGAAGAATATTAATCAAAAGGTAGAAAGATTTAGTGAGGGAGGGGCATAAGCCCTGGAGATCTAGGATACAGCATAGTGAGCACAGTTAATAATGCTGTACTGTATTATTTAAAATTTGTGGAGGAGTGGACCTTAAAAATTATCCCAAAAGAGATAACTAAGTGAACTGAGAGGTATGTTAATTAGCTTGATTGTAATAATCTTTTTACATTATATACATATATGAAAACATCAGATTATACCCCTTAACACATAGAAGTTTTATTTTTCATATATACCTCAATAAAACTGGAAAAATAGAGCATATTCTTTTTTTTTTATTTAAGTGGAAAAAAAACACACATATAACAAAGACAAAAAGCAAAAGAGACAAACAAACGACCAGAGTAAATGCACAACAGCAGCATTGCAGGTTTACAAAACAGGATGATAGAAACTTGACAATGGTTGCAATATTGCGTATCGCTATCTTCAAAATGGTTGTTTACATTAACAGATATAGACATATAAAATTGATCTAATCATATGAGTATTAACTGTTCTTTATCAATAATGAATACATTCAGTAGTGTGTTCATTTTAGTTATCTTACATATACAAATATACAGATTAATATCTTTTCCTTTTCCCTTCCCTCTTTCCCTCTTTTCCCTTCCCAATTACTTTTGCTCTTCAAGCTGTTTTTTACCCTTACATAGTATTTATTATAGATTTTGGATCATATATACTTTTTCAGTTTCTTACACTAGGGAGACAATATGGTATTTACACATGTGGGTTTGATTTATCTCACTTATGAGTATGGTCTCAAGTTGTGTCCATTTACTTATAAAAGTCTCAATGCAATCTTTCTTAATAGCTGAGTAGTACTCCATTGTATAAAAATACCACATCTTTTTTATCCATTCTTTGATTGATGGGCACTTGGGTT
>RJWM01044368.1:0-13300 GCA_004363535.1 Dasyprocta punctata | reverse complement strand
GATTTCAGAGACAACTGAGGAAACAGCCCTGATGTTTTAGGCATTAAGCATTTTTAATAAAGTTATAATGGTTATGAAAAAACTCTGATGTTTTGGAAGCATATTTTGAAGAGATGTGACAATCAATTACAAGATGTGATTATAAGTTAAAGAATCCAGTAATGTGTGGGAAGAGCACTGAAACAAGAATAGCTACAAAACGATCAACAATGACCCAAGATCTGAGAAAAGTTCATCGCTCCTTCTCATACTCCTTTCCATTTGTGCATATTTGAGAAAATATTCATTAGAAAGAATATATCCTTGTACCAATTTTATGTTAAGAGAAATAGGTTTTAAAGGCATGAGATAACTTCTAGTTTTAAGCACATATATCAAAACAGAAACCATACACTTTATCATGAGACAATTATACTTCATTAAAGCTACCTTCAAATCAAAGCTAATACTCAAAACTTGCCATTTCCTAATTGTTTTACTTTTATACATATCCATCCTTGAAGTTATTTGTGGCTACTGTAACAATATGTAACTACTGTATCAATATGGTGAGAATAAAATATGTGTGTTACATATCTCTTCCCAACTTCATGTTCAATGATATTATTTTGGCAGTTTGGAACTGACTATGATGGGAACATTTTACCAATGTAAACTGAAAAATACAAAACTCAGGGCTTGCTTGCTATTAAATGACTAGAATTTTTAAAAAAGGTAGAGAGTACGTTAATACTGACAATGCTTAAAGTATGTACTATGATTGTTAACTGTGAACAGATTTAAAAGTTGAGAAAATAATTTTCCATTTCCTAAAGAGGTCCATAGGGCTGCTATGGACTGAGTGAGGCTCCAACACATATCTTTGTTTTATGTGTCTATTTGTTAATAAAAAAGAACAGGACCAACATTCATTTAAAAATAGCAAAGGATATTAATATTTTTTTCAAAGAGGCTAAACAGGCAGCAAATAAATATACAAAACTATGCTCAAAACTACGAAACATCAGAAAATACAATGAAAATTACACTGATATACTACCATTTACCTACTGTAAATAGTCAAAGTTAAACAAACCACACCATGAATGTGGAGAAACAACCAGGCATGGTGGCACATGCCTGTAATCTCAGCACTCAGGAGGCTGAGGTAAGAGAATTGCTGTGAGCCTGAGGTCAGCCTGGGCTACATGATGAATTAAAGGTAGCCTGAACTATATAGCAAGACTCTGTCTCAAAATCAAAAAGTGGAGACACAGAAATGTTGATAAAAAGGTATGATCTAAAACTATGGTGAATGTTCATTTTTTTTAAATTATTAAAGTAAATGACATATTGTTATTGTCAGAAACTAGCAAGAATGATAGGATGTGTTTGAAGAGAGGGGAGTATTTTGAGGGGAGTTAACTGCAATGTGCCTTTTACTATAACAATTTAAACACTGTATTTTTTATCAGCTATTGAATACTGTTCATGGGAATGCCATGAATTTAGATGTGTTTCACAGTTTCTTAAAAAGTGAAACATTCACATAAGACAGTGTACTGGAACAGGAGAAATAAAACTACATATATCTTTAGTTGTTAATAATACAAAATAGCAAAAAGCAAGCCAACTGTCCATTAATAACTGGATAATGGTACATCGATAGAATTAAATATTACTCAATAAAAAAAACTGGTGAACTAACATAAGCAGTAGTGATGAATTTCAAAATCATCATGTAGTATGAGAAAACTATCCAAAGAGTCAATATTTTATAATTTCACACATGGACTACCTTCTTGTGAATGAAAACTACTGAACACTTGCAAACCCGGGAAAATAGGGAGACATTCTAACAAGGCAAGAGGTAAATCACAAGACATGTTTGTGATCATTCTTATAATGGGTTCATGAATTTTTGTCACAACTTCTCAAATTTCATGCCACAAACAGATTATACATGTCATTTGTACATCAGTAACCTGCATAAAAATTATTAAAAATGAAAACTCCATAAATTATTTTCTCAAAACCAGAAGGCAGAGTAACCTCATGTTGAAAACAAAACACTCTTTCCTCATACATGGGGAGGGGCAGCCCTAATGCAATGTGGAAATACTGGCAAACGATGAACACTGTTGTAACAGCACACTGGCTGGATCTCAAAAGCTACTTTCCAGGGCAAGATCACCATAATCTCCATCCTCTTTGGCCCCTCTACATCAGTGGACTTTGGGTAAACAACTAAAAAAGACAAGAACCCACAAAACTTTTAACATCTGACAATGACTTCGGTGATTGGACGTACACAGACCTCTAGGTCTTGGCAATACTCACTGACTGTAACTGGAAGACTTGTGGACGCACTTTCACAAGAGATATTTCACTTGGTTTGCTGCAGGCTTCCCTGAGCAGTATTTCTGTAACAATTATGCTTTATATCTGGCTGTGGCCATCCCGAAAGCGACAAAAAAGTATGGGTTGACTGACATCAGGAAATACAGCTCTCTGTACAACACTGTGAGGAACTTCTTCTTTGCATACTGAGCATTGTAAGACATTCTTCAGGAACAATGGAGTTAATTCATCCTACTCCCACAAGCAGAGGAACTTTCCACAACAGAGGAATCTCCTGGTATGACTTCTAGTCTCGCAGAAAAGTGTAGGCATTCAAGCCACAAATTTGGACAGTGGAATCCTTGCATGTTCCCTATATTGTCTTGGACAGCAATGCAAACTTGAGCAAAACCAGAATGAAAACTACTTTATAGTTTTTCTGTCCCTATAGGAAGGCACAAAAGTCAAGACACCCATAAACACTGTCCATCCTTTCATACAAACAACACACAGTCTGCTACAGCCTTCTTTCATGATAAACTAAACCCTAACATTAAAGGTAGCTTTAACAGTAAGGCATTTATTACTGCACAAACCAGAGAAATATGGAGCATGCAGTTACCAATTAGTGAATGGAAAGCTGGAAAAACTAACTTTTCATGTGAGACTGATAAAACTTTTTGGAAAAGAAGTTAGGTCATTTCTAGAAGCCATCAGCAGAGCAGTCTGGATCCTACTGGTTAAAATTTGATTGGATGTACTTTAGCCAGAAGAGGGACCAAACTCTCCCTAAAGTACCAGGATGTTCAAGACTACCTCCAGAAAATAAGCACACATCTGGTTTTCCTTAGGATGCTGGGGGTGACTTATGCAACGTGCAAGGAAGCAGAGGAACTTGGCTTCTTCCAGAGAAACTGAGAGTGATAAAACTGATAATATCCATGGTTCATTTAGAATGAGCAAATCAGGTCCTAGAAACCTCCCCTGTGCTTAGAATTCATGGGGAATCTCACTTCTATAGTTGATGGAACATGAGACACATACTCAAGCAAGTGGTTTACTCCAATGGCCCTCTTTTGACCTAATACTGAAAAAAGAGATTTCCTACAAGTCTAAGGGTGCTCCTAAGTGTAGGTTTGCAAAAGCTAAATACAACAGCTAAATATGTTAGGTGTTGGGCTGAAGACTTCTCTATATTACAGTTATCATGAGGTCCCCACACACTGTGACATTTTTGGTGCTTAATGAGACTAGAGCACTGGCTAAAGGAATTTCCATGTGTTACACTCATAAAGTCTTTCTCCAGTGTGGACTACTGGTGCTGAAAGAAGCCAGACTTTTGACTGAGATTTTCCACAATGCCCACACTCATAGGGCCTTGCTCCAGTACGAATTCTCTGGTGCTGGATAAGAATGGAGCTTTGACTAAAGTATTTTCCACATTCACCGCACTTAAAGGGCCTTTCTCCAGTGAGTAGCTTTTTGGCTAAAGGATTTCTCACACTGGCCACACCCATAAGGCTTTACTCTGGTGTGAATTCTTTGATGTTGGTTAAGAATCTCACTTTGACTAAAAGAATTTTCACATTCAGTACACTTGCATGGTCTTTCTCCAGTGTGAACTCTCTGGTGTTTAACAAGGTAGCTTTTTGGCCAAAGGACTTCCCACACTGGTTGCACTCATAAGGCCTTGCTCCAGTATGAATTTTCTGGTGGTCAACAAGGCTGGAAATTTGTCTAAATAATTTTCCACATTCGATGCATTCATAAGGTCTTTCTCCACTGTGGATTTTCCAATGATCATTCAGGTGAGAGGTTTGGCTAAAGAATTTCCCACATTCACTGCACTCCCAAGGCCTTTCTCCAGTGTGGACTCTTTGATGCTGATCTAAGCGAGTACATTCCATGGAAGGCTTTCCCACATTTGTGGCACTCATAAAGCTTTTTTCCACTGGAGGATCTTGAGTGGTGGACAACAGTGTGTCTGTGGGTAGATTTCCCACATTCTCCTAACTTAAGACTTATATGGCTATGAATGTCCTTTCCACCTTCCATGACTGTGTTGGGCTTCTTACTGCTGGAAAAGACCAGGGATTTGAGAAAGCTCAACATGACTTGGAGATCCTTCTCAACCTCACAATTGGGAAGAGTTTTCCTGACATGTGGAATAGGCACCATTTCAAATATGAGATACTGTCAATGTCCCTCTTTGAGGATTTCTTTGCAGTGTGATGGTTTTTGTTGTGAAGCATTATACATGTCTGTGCCAACAGATCAGCCAGGTGCAAAATGCCTGGCAGGACCTGGACACACTGTTCACAAAGACAAGTCCGTAACACATTCTCTTAAGAATGATTCTATGATTTTATCGAGGGTAAGGGAGCTAACGGCAGGTTGGAAAAGCGGCTGTATGGCAATAATGGATTCCTAAAATTCACAGAATTGGGGAGACCTTGCCGTATGAAGGACACAAGACGGAATAGACCACAGGGCCTTCAACTTACTACTCTGCCAACAGTATTAAACTTCTGTGACACTGTGCCTATACGGTTATCCTTGAGTAGCCTCAAAACTCCCAGAACTCATCAAACAGCTTTCAGCAGAACTCTGCCTGCTGGTGACAAGCACACGCCATGCGCAGTAGGTTGGTTGCATCCAAGCCCAGGAATATCTAATTGAAACTGAGCACCAAGTGTTCAGGTTTATCCAAGGATATGTATATGCTTCACCACACATTATGTGTGAAGCTGTGCTAGAAAACATTGAAGAGGGTGTACCACAGAAGAACAGGTGATAAATGGAGACCAGAAAGATAGGACGCCAAGAGCTAGAAGTCAAAGTTTACAGGATAAACCAGAAAGGTGTTACATGTGGTAAACAAAATGTAAAAATAAGGTTTCACTGGGTACACCTGCATCTAAACAGTAAGGGACACAGGGAGGTTTCGTTTTATGATTTGAAAACTGCCCAGATGTTGTGGCTCCCTCTATTTGCTATTTCCCAGGCCCAGGCTGCCCCTGAAACCACGTTTACTCTCTGAAAGAACGAGGCTTCTCCCCATACCCTAAGCAGTGCCACTACATGGAACCTGCATGAAGCAGAGGAATGAAAAGATAAAATAAGTGGTCAGTATGGATAAAAAACATTCAGAACACAATAGATCACAGGAAAGAAACCATTATACTTAAAAAGCAAAAAAGGATTATGATAAGAATATCCTGTAAGTGTGGACCAAGATAATGTTTGTAATCTTGTCACAGGCAAGCACAACATGTCAGCTAGCAGAAAGGGGAAACTTGTGATATAAGGCACCATGATGGTGGATTCTGCAATTCCTAAGCCAGGAACAGGGAAAGAAAGATGAGATCCATTTGTCTGACTGCGAATGCCCAATTCCCACACCTGGGTATCTCGGCAGCAGATGTGAGGGCAGGCAGCTCAGGAACTGCGTTCCTAGGAGTGTTGCACACTCAGTGCTGCCACACACAGCACATGTGCTACGGAAGTAGAGAAGTTAGGAGTCACCCACCCTCTGGCTCTGGGGAGGATGAACCTGCCTTTGGGGAGAATCAGGACAGAAGCTATGGTGAGTGCAAAAGCCTTACCCAATGTCCTTGTAAGTACGAAGTTCTGCAGCATCATACTGAGGCACAGGAGCATCTGAGGCTCATCAAGAAGTCTCCATTCTTCCTGAGAGAAGTAAATGGCCACATCCTCAAAGGTCACACAGCCCTATTATAATGGAGACAGGTCACTCCACAATCCATTCCTCTGTGAGGATCCCAAGTTCGTTTACCTACTCATCCATTCTCTGTGTTTCTCCTGCTTGTATTCCCATATGCAAGGACTATCAAGCCCTGATGCCACTGATAGCCCCTCTCATAGCTGTCCCATAGTTACTGCATTCTACAATAACACAAACATGCAGGTGGGCAGAAAGACACCATCTACATTCTGGATTTGACATGTAAGGCTGTACCTCTCTTGTCAGACAGTTCCCAGGAGTCTTCCATACAATGCCTCTGAGATAAAACCAAACGTTAGGTTCTTCACCATTATGTCCTCAGTGCCAGAGGCCTGGGTCCTTCTCTATTCACATTCCTTTTCTATGTGAATGTCACTCTCTGGACCATATGCCCATACAGTTTCCCTTCCACAGGCACCTCCAAGCCGCTGCTCCACACTTTATTCATCTTCCTGTCCTCACTGCCGTCTTAGTACATGGCATCCAGAGAATCACTGGCAAATTCAATAGTATCCCAGACCTCCAATGGTCCTCGATGCCATAGGCAGCCCAAGATTCTACTCTGAAGGACTTCCTAATTCTGTTTCTTGCTTCAATTTCAGCTACCAGGATGACCTGTGGATCTGACACTTCTTATACTCTGCTTCTGGAGATCTTGATGCTTTCTCATTAGTCACAACCTTCTCTTCCCTCTTAAACCTCATTCATATCTAGTTGCTCTCTTCCCCAGATCTAGTGACAGTCATGCAAGAACACCTGTGCCCCTAAACTTATCCATCCACTTAACTGAAACACCTAGGATCACAACAAAATCCAGGTGAGTCGGTAGCATGATGACTAGCCACTACTCCAGGTACCTTAAGTTAGTTTGGGTTGCCATAACAAAAATGAAACACTAGTGGCTTATCCACAACAGAAACATTCTTCTTACAGATTAGAGACTGTAACTCATAGGTTAGAGTACTATTATAGTCAGGTTCTGGTGAGGGGTCTTTTCCAGGTTGTTGACTAGTGGCTTTCCCTTGTATCTTCACATAGTGGGAATAGCATAAACTAGTTCCCCAGCCTCTTCTCACAAGGGTTCACCAGCCCTACAAGGGCTCAATCCTCAAGACCTAATTATCTCTCAAATACTACTTAATACTACTGTACCAAGATTACAATTCCAAAATTTTGGGAGAGAATAAAAACATTCAGTACTGGCCTTAGTGTCATCTTCTGTCTCTGTGATTGCTTTATGCCCTTTATGCCTCAGAATCCTTGGCCATTAGCCAGTTAATCCTCTGGCCCATACCCTTCCTGTGGCCTTTTCTCTCCCACTTTGTTTGTGATGTTCACCACTTGTACCCAGATAGTGTACAAAACCCAGACATAGCCTCACCTTCCCTTTCCTAGGCTAACACCATTGCCACCATGATGAATATAATTATTCTCAATTATAACACGTAACTAGATTCTGTGCCCAACACTGACCAGCAGTGTTTAGATGTCTCCATCTTAAACTATTTCAGAAATGCCAGACCCATGTGGCCAGCCATGACCTGACATATCCACAAAGAACACATTGAAACTTCTTAGATAGATGGTAACTAAAAGCAAAATTGATATCACCAATGAAAATTAACTTTACTACCAACTTTAACTTTCAGTTGATCAAGATTCCATTCCTCCAGATACTAAACCTAAAAAGCTTGGAGTAATGTTTTACTATTATGTTTCTGTCTCAACCTCAAAATCTTAAGTATCCAGGCATCCCTAATTAAAAATCAATCCAGAATTCTACCAATTATTCCATCTCCACAACCACCATACTGATCCAGCCCTGTCAATACTCACCTGAACTATTCTAGCAGCTTTCTCTCTAGTGTTCCTCTTGTCTCCCTCACAGAAACAGGGCTCTCAGTGCTAACGAGACCAGCAAGAGATCAACCTGCTTCTCTAAATTCCCCAGCGCTTCCATCACCTCCAGAATAGGCTGTTTCTGAGAATCAGAATCCTGCCACGCCTTCAGTTCCCCCAAGATAGAAAGGAGACTTGGTGTCCCATGAACCAGCATTGCCTCGCAATCAAGCATTTACTTATGTCTGATACAATTTTCTTGTACATTTCATCCCACTGTCTGCCATCAAAAGGGACTATTTCAAACAACCCCTAAATTAGGATCAGAACATTTTTCTCAGGTTTGTTAAGGATCTCTGGTGCAAAGAGCGGGGAAGTGTCAAGAGATGACATCCACAACATCCCTAGGGTAGAGGCAGAACCAGCGAGGGCATGAGACATCCTCCACTGACCTGTGAGAAGTCCATTTGCACTTCCGCAGTAATGGAAACCTGTGGAAAAAGAGAGGTCATGACAGGCGATTGCTGCAGGGCTCTGGTTCCTTGTTCTGTCACAAAGGCTGAAGTGAGGTACCTGGGGATGCTGACATTATATCTCTGTCTCAGTATCGAGTCCTCAGGGCCATGATCAGCTGGGGGGAGAGGGTGCTTAAAAAGGACTCAACTTTTTCAGTGCTGCAATATTATCATTTGCCTTCCTAACAGCGAGGAGCTTTTTGGAGAAAATTTGAAAAGGTCAGCTCAGACCATGTAAACCCATTGTGTGCAACCATGGCTCCTGGTGCCATTAATATGTCACCTTGTCATTGTGGGCATGAAGGTCCCAGGCTCAACTGCCCACTGAGAATTTCCACATGCCAGGGCCTCAGGCTGCCTCATTCACTATACTGGAGCACAGTTATAATGTAGAAACACATTAATGAGATGGTAAACTTACAGATATCTCATGACCAGTTAGAGGCCTCTGACTGGGTTGCTGTTCTGCTGTGTCTGCTAAATTCAGTTGACCCTGACGGTGTTCACAGTCCGGCTGCAAGTAAGCAATTTAGAAGTAATTGTCTATACCTTAAGGCACACTGGGTTGATTTGTGCTCATTCAGTAAAGGCCATCTCTCCAGAACATTTCTATGTCATGGTAATGCCATTTCTATATCATGCTAATACCCTTAACTGTGTTCATTTAGTAAAGGCCCTCTCTCTGGAATACTTCTGTATTATGGTAATGCCTTTAGCTTGTGTTCATTCAGTAAGAGCCCCTTCCCCTGGTTCCTGGAGTGTTTCTATTGTTTCAAGACTGGCCTGTCTGTCCATATATGATTCAATGTATGTAACCATTCATGTAACATTTGGTCACTTGCTTTGTACCTCCCACTTCTACTTCTATATCGACTAAACTCCTTCCTGATTCAGGGTGGTTGGTAGGGAAGAACTATCCCTGCAACAGTCCACTGATGTGAAATCCAACAGTTGCGCTGGTGTAAAGATTAAATGACACTTTCTTATCTCCTCTGTACAAAGAGTCCTCCTTTTGGCTTGGTTTGGGTTGGCTTGGCTTGGGAAATTTCTGGTAACACCTACACCCCATCTCACTATGAACAGGAATTCAGCTACAAACCATGGTATTCAGACATCTGTCTGAAGAGACCTAAGCAGACCAGCCCTGGAGGGCTGTAGGACTAGAGTGACTGGAAGGCAGGCAGGGTGAAGGAGGCCGTGCTTGCAGGAGCCATGCCCCTACGCGTGACTACAGCCCACGGACTGTGTGAGACCCCAGCGGGACAAAGGAGCCAAAGCTGCCCCTCGGACCAGCTGCTGGGGTCACTCAGGGAGGCAACACTGCCCAGGCTGCTTCCACTCTAGTCACCTCCCTCCAGACACACTGCTCTCCGTTCGGATGGCTCAAAAACGGCCACAGGCAACGGGCTGGAAGTCCCACCGGCCCTTGCCATCAACACGGAAGCACACTGCCTGGAAGGCTCATTGGCTCAGTGTCATTCCCGCGGCATTCTAGGTAGCGTCGTTCCCACTGGGCTGTGCGGTGGCTGTGCGGGTCAGGCTCACCGGAAACGGCCGAGGCCCCGGAAATGGTGTTGCCCTCCAGGGCAAGTTCCTGTCGGGTAGCGCCTATAGCATAGAGTGGATGCTGTAGCGCCCCTTTCTCCTAATTCTTTCTGAGGGCCTCTTGGGCTAAGGGTCTTGAACCAGCTTGTTGTTTTCCTACTTAGTCTGTCGGGCCCAGCAAGGTGGCTCTTGAGGTTGGATGAGGACTCTAGGGAGGACCTGAAGGCACCACGTGACTCGACCATGGGCGGGACAGGTGTGGCTGATCTGAGAGACACAAACTTCTCAGATAATTAAGGGAGAACACCTGACCTACGACTTCCGAGGGGCTGGAGTATTTTTCAGAAACAGTGCTCCACAAACTACCCTAAGGAGTATTGGCCAGAGACTGAAAGGCGAACATTACTTCATTTTAATACCAAAATATCCATTTGGGGAAGACTTAAAACTTCATTTCCATGTCATGGGAAGAATGATGGAATATTCTGAGAGACAGCACCACTACAGAGTCATCCCCAACAATTCATGTGATGAAATCTTTCCCTCTCTTAAATACGCATTTGTCACCAGCTTATAATAGGCTCACTGACTCCCACAGCAGAAAAAGAATTTCCAGGAAGTGCTAGAAAGATACTAGTAAAGTTTATTAAGCAAAGGCAGAGAGTACAGTACACACTCATGAAGGGTGTGTGAGTACTCAAAGATGTGTTACAAACAGTAGTGGGACACATTTGAATGCTGTCTTAAGACAGATGATCTAGGATGTGTCTTCTGTCAGGAGACAGTACAAGCCATCTGTATGTGCTCAGAGTCAAAATACTGAAGTTGAGATATGCTGTTGCCAGTGCAGCTGCTTTTTGAGCTGGCGTAAAGGGCAATTTTCAGTGAAAAGGGCTGGTCTAGTGCCTAGGAATTCACAGGTTATTGTAAAAACACCTTTAGGGATTTAACTATTCTCTGTCAGGACAGAAAGGGGAGGGGAGTGGGTCAAAAGCCAAGGTGGCCTCCAAAGGCAGAGAAAAATTTGTCTTGAAGCTGCAGGGGTTCTGTATGCCTCACTTCTCCACATATCAGATTGTCTTCCCATGTTTGGAAATTTTTCTGCTATTATTTCTGTAAATAGTCTTCACAGGTCATTCCTGTTGACCCCTGCTTTTTCACTGATATCTATCAATCTTATATTGTGTCTCTTTGCATCATCTTGCAGCTGTTGAATTGTTGTTTCCTGATTCCTTGTTATTTTTAAGAGATCTTTTCTTTCATGATTATAAGCTTCCATGCTGTCTTCAAGGTCTGAGAGTGTATCTTCAGTTTCATTTAAGTGGTTTTGCCAACTTTCAATGGAATCTTTAATTTCCTGAATATCCCTTTGAATCTGTTTCATGCATTGTCTTACATTGTTCATCCAAAGTTTCCATCATTTTCTTATGTTATTCTATTTTTTAATCTTGATCTTGTTTAGATACACACAGCATTTCTTTCATAATGTTTGTCATTTTATTTTTTAGCTGAGAGATTATTTCTGATCTGATTTCCTCTATACCTTCATGGAGTTGTTTCTTTACATCAGTTGCTATCATTTTGGAAAGTTCAGTTGTGCAATTTCCAGTGTCTCCCATTTCAGTGTCTCTTGGGTTTGTTCTCAGTGGGCTGGAGGACTGAGACTGTATCTTGTTCTTCTGTTTTGTCATTTTCCTCTGGGACCTACGTGGCTGGTCAGGTAGCCTCCTGATGGATTGCACTGGGTAGAGCTTCAATCCTCTGATATCCCCGTGGCTAGCTGCCCTGAAACTATGGCACTGGAGCCTCGTGCTCTGTGGCCTGTGAGGCTGGCCATGTGTTCCCCTGATGTACTTTGTTGGGTTCCTCTGGGACACTGGGCTGGGCAGAGCTTGTATCCTCCTTGCAGCTAACAGGGACACACCCCCAGAGCATGTCACCGGGGTCTAGATCCTGGTGGAGTGGAGTTCAGAACCTCCACAAAGGTGGAGGTGGCTAGCAGAGATGCACCCCCAGGGTGTGGTGCTGGGGCCTTACATCTGGCTGTGTGAACTTCAGAACCTCTGGGACCCCGCTGGCTTAGTGAAGTGTACCTCGGACTGTGGCACCACTGGGACCTTGCATCTGGCTGCAAAGAGTTCAGAGACTCTGGAGCACAGGGCTAGCCAGAGTGCACCCCTGGCGTATGGTGCTGGGGCCTTGTTACTGGCTGGGTGGAATTCAGAACTTCCAGGACCTGCTGTGTGGCTAAGTGGGCTGCACCCTGAACTATGGTGCTGGGGCCTTGTGGTCTGATGGGTGGAGTTCAAATTTTCCAAGACCCTTTGGCTATGCTGGTCACTGCCTGAGGAGCAGCTCTGGGGCTCTGGGCTGGGCTGGGCTTGGTACCTGTGTCCTGTGAGGCTAACCGGTGTTCCCCTGATGGATTTTGCTGAGATGCTGGGCTGGGCAGAGCTCAGATCCTCTGTGCAGCTAGAGAGGATGCACTCCTGGATTGTGGCCCCAGGGCCTATACACCTGGCTAGGTGGAGTTCAGATCCTCTGGGACCTGGAAAGGTAGGTGGAGTGCTCCCCCACAAGTGTGGCACCTCCGGGACTTTGTGTCTGGTTCCAAGTTCAGAGCCTCTGGAGTGTGGGGCTAGCCAGAGCGCACCCCCAGTGTATGGTGCCAGGGCCTTACTCCTGGCTGGGTCTGTGCATCACTTTATTATTGCACCTGCAGCACAATGAGATTGTTCTTTCCAAATCAGCATATCCCTACACTGTCATGCTCTCTACATGCAGGCCATGTGACTGTATGCATTTCATTGAAATTAACAAGACACAGCCAGTCACCATATCTGTAGCACACTTTTATAAGACCCACAGTTCATTTCTTTTGCTGCAGGATCCTCCACTTCCTACTTGATTAATCACATCTAATACTTCTGAACCAATTATAGCTCATGCTTGTCTCTCATAGGCTTGAGTAAAACCCACTATGGAACTACTATAAACACAAACACACATCTGTTTTGTAAAACCTGGGGAAATCTTCCTCTCAACAGGATAGCAAATTATGTGGCAGTCTATGAGAATTGAGCCAATTACTATTCTTAGAAGCAGTGCTTTAACTGACTCCTCCTTCACAGTATCATCCCCACCCCAACTCCAGTGTTGGCACTGAAACCCATGGTTTGTGCATGCTAGGTATGCACTCTTACCACTGAGCTACACTCTGACCCGCATAGTAACCTCAGGTTTCAATAAAAATATAGGCATGAAGGCAAATTAGGGCCATACATGGCTTCTTAGGTCGCAGCAAAGTAGGCCAATGAATGACAAATAAGAATTACTT
>RJWM01044367.1:0-12844 GCA_004363535.1 Dasyprocta punctata | reverse complement strand
ATATTCCCTGTTCATGGATAGGAAGAACAAACATCGTGAAAATGGCCATTCTCCCAAAATTGTTATACAGATTTAATGCAATCCCAATCAAAATACCACTTTCATACCTCATAGAGCTAGAGAAATCATTCCTGAAATTCATCTAGAACCAGAAGATACTTAGAATATCAAAGGCAATTCTGGGCAACAAAGGTAAGGCAAGAGGCATCACAATCCTGACTTGAAACTACATTTTAAAGCTACTGTGATAAAATCCACATAGTACTGGAATCAAAACAGACCTGAAGATCAGTGGAATAGATTAGAAGTTACAGTCACAACTTCAACACTCAGCCACCTCATCTTTCTTTTTCTCTTTTTTTTTTTTTTTTTTTTTTTTTTTTTTTGCAGCACCAGGGATTGAACTCACAACTTCACACCTGTCAGTCAGGCGCTTAAGTTATTGAGACAAACTCCCAGCTAAGCCACCTCATCTTTGACAAAGGGGCCAAACATGTACATTGGAAGAAAGATAGCCTCTAACAAATGGTGCTTCCCATATGCCCTAAACTAAATCTAGATCCACGTCTATCACCTTGCACTAAAATAAAGTCAAAATGGATCAAAGACCTGAATATTAAGACAGACACTAAATTTTTGGGAAGACAAAGTAGGTAAAAATCTTGATGACGTGGAAGTAGGCAGAGAGTTCATGAACAAAAATCAAACTGCATGGGAAATCCTTCCCAGAATCAACAACTTAGGTATCTCATCTTACTAAAAAGTTTTTGCATGTCAAAAGAAATCTCCAACAGAGTGAAAAGAAAACCCACTAACTGGGAAAATATCCTAGCCAATTGTCCCTCAGACACAGGACTTCTGTCTAAAACATATAAAGAATTAAAAAAATTAGGCCCTTAAAATTCAAGGACCTAATCCAAAAATGGACATCTGAGATGAATACATACTTCTCAGAGGAAGAAATACAAATGGTAAGTAAGTATATGAAAAAATGCTCAACATCAATGGTCATTTGGGAAATGCAAATTAAAACAACACTGAGATTCCATCTCACTCCAGAAAGAATGGCCAAGTTTAAAAATCAGCCAACAACAAATGCTGGAGGGTCTGTGGGGAAAAAGGAACTCTTCTCCACTGTTGGGGGAGTGTAAACTGGTGCAACTACTGTGGAAATCAGTGTGGAGATTCCTCAAGAAGCTAGGATTAGAGATCGCATTTGACCCAGCTATCCCGCTTCTGGGCATTTTCCCAGAAGAATTGAAAGCATCATACCACAGTGATATTTGTGCACCCATGTTTATAGCAACCCAATTTGTAATAGCCAAATCTTGGAAACAACCCAAGTGCCCATCAATCAAAGAATGGATAAAAAAGATGTGGTATTTTTATACAATGGAGTACTACTGAGCTATTAAGAAAGATTGCATTGAGCCTTTTATAAGTAAATGGACACTACTTGAGACCATACTCATAAGTGAGATAAATCAAACCCACATGTATAAATACTGTATTGTCTCCCTAGTGTAAGAAACTGAAACAGTATATATGATCCAAAATCTACAATAAATACTGTGTAAGGGTAAAAAACTGCTCAAAGAGCAAAAGTAATTGGAAAAGGGAAAAAGAGGAAAGCGGAGGCAAAAAGAAAAAGACATAAATCTGTATTTATGTATATGTAACATAGCTAAAATGACTACAGTGCTGAATGTATTAGTTATTGAGAAAGAATTGTTAATACTCATATGATTAGATCAATTTTGCATGTCTACATCTGTTAATGCAAACAACCATGTTGAAGGTAATGATATACAATACTGCAATCATGGTCAAGTTCCTATCATCTTGTTTTGTAAACCTATAATGTTACTGCTTTGGATTTTTTGTCATCCTTTGTTTATTTCTTTTGCTTTTTGTCTTTCTTTTCTGTGTTTTTTTCTTCTTAAATAAAAAAAGATAATCTAACAATTTTACTCTAATTGGATGCCTAGAAGAAATGCATAAATTTCTTAACATAAAACTCATGTGTCTTTAATTATAAAGAGAAAATGTGAATAGATCAATAGTAAAGGTTGTTCAGTTAGTAATAAAATGTTAAAGCCCAGGAACTAATGGTTTCAACCATGTATCAGGAAGTGATGTAATTTTATCAAACAATTAATGAACATATTGATTCATATTGATTTTTATGAAAACAGCATTAACCTGATATTGCATCTTGACAAAACTACAAAAATAGCAACAAAGAAACAGAAACTACTGTTCATCATGCAATATTCTTAATCCACATAATCAGCAAAGATGCAAATATCCCCATCAAAATACAACCAAACTGAGTTCAACTGCTCATTTAAGAAATCATTTGCCTTCATGAAGTGGAATTCATTCAGGAATGTAGGATTACCAAACATGGACGATACGAGATCACTATACATAAATCAATTTTATATATATATTCCAGCAAAAAAGGCTAACAATAAGAAAATAAATTTAACCTTGAAAAATCAATTATGATTTTTCTTTGCATATCTAGGAAGCAATTTTCCAAAATTCATGTAGGGTGACTGCTCTGAAAGCTGCAAACATTAATGAGATATTTCTGAAGAGCATAAAAGTTGCTGCATATATCATGTTCACTGATTATAAGACAAAATAATTCAAAGATGTAATTTCTGTGCATGCCATATAATCTAAAATATTGCAACTGTGTGTATATGAGAATAAAACTTTACTAGGTGAGTATAATATTTAAAACAACATGAATTTATGAATGACTGAGACAATCATAAAGAAAAAAATAAAACTACACAACTTATACTTCCAGAAATAAAGATTTATTATAAATCTAGACTAATTGGGATGTGTAGACAAAGAAACTACAAAAGGGAATAGCACTGAGAAACAAAGTAAACCTATACAGCTCCATGTTGTAGAATCACAGTGACAGTGAAGGATACTCTCGTCACATCTTGTGCGAATAGAATGTAGATCAAGATTTAAAATGTAAAAAATAACACGTTGAGAAAAAATAGATTTTCTTCATATATTTTAGATAGATAAATGTTTCTTGAAAAGAACATTCAAATCCTAGTCAAGAAGAAAAGTGCACAAATGTATGATGCTATTCTTGCAGAATTTCTTTTCAAAATACATTTTTAAGAGTGAAAGGGAAGCCAAGGAGTGGGAGATGATATTTACGATACATATGTCTGATACAGAATGATTAATTGTATAAAGTCTCTTTCAAGTTAAAAAGAAAAAAGTACATCTTATCACTAGACATCAAAGAAACGCAAGTTAAAATGTCCTGTAAGCATCCAACAGTAAGGCTAAAATGAATTAGACAATGAACGCCAAGGTCAGTAATAAAACTATCAGAAATTCGGAGTGAAATAGGGAGTTTTGAAGTATTTGTACAGCTCACAAAACCTTCAGGTATCATTTACTAATGCTGAACGTACGTGTAATTTGTGATGCACACTTGGGTAGAGCCTGAATGAAATGTGAGTATGTTTGCCCCAGAACACATGCCCTGTACTCAGAATTTTGTTATAGTGTTATTCACATTAGTCCATAAAGCATATTGAAATAAGACTGAATAATAAAACTATTAGGTAGGCGGAGCGTTGTGAGTTCAAGGCCGGCTTGGGCTACAACGCGAGCGCAAGGCCGGCCTGAGCTACATAGTGCGACCCTGCCTCAAAAAAAACCAGGGCTGGGAGTTTGGCTCAGTGGCTTAAGCGCCTGCCCTGGCAGGCGCGAGGTTGTGAGTTCAATCCTGGTGCCGCAAAAAAAAAAAACAAAAAAAACTATTTTACTCACTAGAATGCTATATAAAAATAATGAGTACAATATCTGGTCAGAAGACAAAACAACATGGTAAATCTTCAAATAAAACATAATTCAAATGCACCATTGCAAAGGATTGTCATCTTTGTTATTTTGCTTATGTAGAGTCCTCAAACTAAAAAAAAAATCCAAAGTGATGGCAGCATTCAGATTAGTTGGTGAGGAGATACAAAGTGGTGATTGAAATGGTATAAATATATTAACTTTTCTGCAAATTTTCTAAGATCCTGTTTCCTGATATGCATGTTAAGTATCCAGGTGTTCTGAGTTAGCAATTTGTGACATATGGACTTTCAATTTTTTTTTAATTTTTAAAAGAATTTAATTTTTTTTCATTTTTTATTTTAAAGACAAAAATAAAACAAAATTTCAAAATAAGACAGTAAAAGAGTAACAATAGATAATACAATGTATATTGTTATCTTTAAATTAGTTACTCAGAGTACAAGATATCAGCATTTAATTGTCCAAACAATATTAATACAAACTTTTCTTTTCAATAAACTATGAGAAATTAGCAGTATAACTATCTTAACTATCTTGGAGTATAGACTAATACAACCACTATGGAAATCAGTGTGGAGATTCCTCAAAGAACTAGGATGGCATGTTCCTTTTTACCCAGTTATTCCCCTTCTAGGTGTCTTTCCATAAGAAATAAAAACACTGTACCACAGCAGTATATGTGCACCCATGTTTATGGATTTTCAATTTAATGGCTTGGCAGATTAACTTATTTATCATGTTCAAATATTGCTATCTATATGCTGCATATAATGTCTATATTTTTATTATTATAGACATGTTTGTGCTCATAGCCTTCTAATACTGTAATGCATTTCTGTATAGATGGTGGTGTTCCTTGAGATAGTACAAGTCACCCTGGAATGGAGAGTAATGTTAAGAGAGAAGGAACTCAACAACTAATTCCTTGGGAAAAACAGGGAAGATAGAAATTGCTGCAGCTCTGTAGCTAAGGCTTTTTAACACAGATATACTGTTAAAACAACAGCAGAGAGAAGCTATATTCAGGTTTTCATAGGAAACTGTAGCAGACATACTCCAACAGATGAGATGAAGGAAAAGACAGGTTTTAATTCTGTAACTATCTTCATGATCGATGTAGCCTTCACTATGAGCTTTGTTTTAATTCAGAGATTATTAAATTTTCTGTATATCTCATTACTCCAATTCATGTTTCCAAAGCACATTTTAAAACAAATTTGCAATCAGTTCATTGCCGATAATCAAGTCCTTCCAATATTCCACTATTATTTCTGGGATGAAGTTTATATTCTTTATCTCAGTCCTAGAGTATCTTAATATTTAGTCTTCATTTAAATATATAGATTTAGTGTTATGATATACTTCTCTCATATTTAGATTCAATTATTTTACCATAAAAATGCTAATATTTTTGGAAGGTGGGTATTCAGTGAGCATATGCCTTCTAATTTTTACTTACTTATTTTTTGGAGTACCAGGGATTGAACTCAGGACCTCACATTTGCCAGGCAAGCACTGTGCTACTGAGCTAACTCCTCAGCCCAACATAGGCCTTTTGGCATCACAGGTGTGCTTTGTCAGGAATAATTTCTTGTCCTTAGAGGTAGCAGTGTCAACTCA
This sequence comes from Dasyprocta punctata, assembly GCA_004363535.1. Taxonomy (NCBI): domain Eukaryota; kingdom Metazoa; phylum Chordata; class Mammalia; order Rodentia; family Dasyproctidae; genus Dasyprocta; species Dasyprocta punctata. Next base: position 7,372 of record RJWM01044367.1, on the reverse strand, counting down.
AGGATCATCTCCTTGATGGAGTTTCATCAAACTTTGAGTGCTCCACATTTGTACGCCATATTGCAATACTTGTAACTACATAGTGCATCACTTTTTATATTTATTTGGCAAACTGCAGACAACAAGCTTCTTAAGTATAGAGGACATTTCAAAAGTCACATTTGTATCCCAAGGTTTCCAGCTCCATTTTTAGCACAGGGGAGAGAAAATGGACGTCATATTAATTACTAAAGGTTTGATTATGAGAAAGGCAACTATGAAAATTGTGGCATAAATAGGATAGACATTCATTTCTAACATAAAAACAATTTGAGGCACAGTGGCAAAGATTTCAGGGACAACTCAAAATTGTCATGTTCCTTTTACTATTTCATTATTCTGCTGCATGTGACTCACAGTCACCACGTTACCACAGGACTCAGGAAAACAGAAGAAAGCAATAAAATTTCATTTATAGAATGCTAAAAGTCACATGAAATAGTTTTATGAGAACTCTATTGGCAAAATCCAGGTGTTCTTGTGCACACCTGTCATCCCAGCACTTCAGAGGCTGAGGCAGGAGGATCGCCATGAGTTTGAGGCCAGATTTTTCTCAGCAAGAACAACAACAACAACAAAACAACAACCAAACACACACACACACACACACACACACAAGAAAAAGAAAACAAAATGAACTCCACTGGTCAGAATTTGTCCCCATCATCTTTCCCATTCACATGACAAGCTGGAATACTATGTGTAACCTCAGAATATTCTCTACTCTTCCTCAATGTTCCCTTCCCCATCTTCCCATCCTCCTTCTAATTCAACCCACGTCCACTGCCTTAACTCTACTTCTTCCTTCCACCATTCCTCGCTTATAAATTTTCTTTACCAAGTTCTTCTAATGTACCCTTTTACCTGTCCTTCCTTAAGTAACGATGCCTAAACTGACCAATAAGAAGATTCCTTGGAGCATACTGAATTTAAAATGAATAATCAAGTTACTTATCATACATATAAATGAATTCTTTACTGGTGGACACAATGGTATATATAGTCAATTAGTACCCAGAATTCAATTCTTTTGTCTTTGACAAGTAGAGAAGCTAGGCATGATTCAGGTAATCTACATAAGTTTTACCATAAAATGATTTAATCAAACAATAAAAATGTTTTATATTTAATATTTAGTTCTAAGCATATATAGTTCTTGATCAAGTAATTTATTTCTGATTCCCCTAAGCTATTTACATGTCTTAGCTAAATATATGATTAGGTAGAATATCATTCCTCTTGCCAACATTAGTATTTCTGATGACAATTTGTATATACCGAATTTGACAGACCTAGGAAGATTTGCCCACGGTCAAAAAGACTCAGCCAAAGTATTGGTTGCCATGGTATTTCACTGTAGGATATCCTGATAGATTGTCTATTTTATTATTCTTGTGAAAGCTAAGTTATTTCTCAAGAAATGAAAAACATTTTGAAGGACCTCGGCTTTGAAAGAAAATACAAAAAATAGGTTTAAGCAGTTGAAATGATTTCATTTACAATGTACTGGAAAGAACATCCTGACAATGTGTCATACACACATTCGAGCAATGAAAAATTATGTGTTTAGAATATTTAATATTTTATATCCATTTTAGAAATTGACATTGCCTTGTGAAATTCCATATATATATATATATATATATATATATATATATATGATATTAAGCATCCTATTGCATATTACAAGTTAACGATACAATGCAAAGCTTTAAATAAAATTTACACTGGTCAAGCAATTTTCACAGAGCAAATAGAACCATGGACTCAACACTCAGATCATGAAAGAGAAGGAAATCTGTATCGTTCTTGTCACAAAGGAAATTGGCATCCTCTCTTCTATCAATGCTGATTGGTTTTGTTGGGTTTTGAATTTATGTAAGCAGGTTTATAAAATATGTACTCTGTGTCTGGCTTATTTTTTTCAGCCATATGTTTGTGGAATTGGTCTTACATATGTAAGTCAATTCTCTAGCTATAATTTTTATTGTACTAATCATGATTCTTACCCCTGGCACTATTGATATTTTTGACTGGAAAACTGTTTGTTGTGAGAGTTGTTCTGTGCACTCTAGGACATTTAACAGCATCTCTGGTTCTCACCTCTTTTATGATGGTAATGATATCTTCTCCTTATCCCTTCACAGTTTTGACAGTTAAAAATGTCTCCCATTTCACTAGGTTCCCCTGGGAGGCAAATCACTACCGGTTGAGAACTGCTGATATAGATATATTAAGTATGTTTCCAAGCACAGATTGACAGTTCTAGAGTTTGTGGTTTAGAAATATTATATACATTAATGTTATGAAATTCTACTATCTTTTCTTGTCTATATGCACATACTTTTGTTGAAAATACTGTATACTTAGGATCAAGATGGCTGGGTCTTAAGAAACGGATAGGTTCAACTTTAGTTGATTATGCAGGCAGTTTTTCAGTGAGAACAACAATTTACATCTTCTCTGTAAAGTTCTAATTGATCTATTCAGTCACCAACATTTTTTGAAACTTCTAAATATATGTTTAGTAAAATCTTATTATAGCTTTAAATTTCATTTATTTAATGACTAATAAATACTCAATCTTTTTCAAGATTTGTTGGTCATTTGATTGTTTTCTTTGCTTGATTTTTTAAATTTTGAATTAAAATTCTTTCCTGCTTTACATGTTGAGGTATTTATCTTGTTATTGATTTACAAGAAAGGATATAAATATACGTGTATACTTGTATGGGATATATGTATATATGTGTGTGTGTGTGTGTGTGTGTGTGTGTATGTATGTATGTAGAATATATTCTGAATGTAAGACTATTTGTTAAGCACATGCATAACAAATATCTTTTCATGTTACTTTACTTTTATAATTCTTAATGATATCTTTTGGTGTGTTTTTCAATCTCTGGTTGTGTTCACTTCTACATTGTATTCTTTTGGATTCCAAACTGAGAGTTTGTTACAGTGTTTATTCTACTGGACTATGAACTACAGTTTTGTCTCTTTGGTAACTCAAACACTGCAGCAAGATTTTCAGCTGATTTCACATATGCGTTCTCCACATCTTCACAAAAGCCAATGACTCATTCTAGAATTAGGGCAATGCTAGGTTCATTTCATTAGGTTTACGCCATCTCTAAGATCACAGCCCTTCGAAAACGTGTTGCACTGGAATCTTTATACTCCTGTTGTTCTCTCCCTAGCTCATTTTCCTGCATGTTAGGTGCTTTCTGCTAAATTTACCATCTTTCCCTACACAACATCAATGTTACCGAAAAGCTCAAGGGCAAAAGTGTAGCACCACTACTTAATTCACTTAATGAGCTTCCGATTTTTATGGTTTCCTGTCCCCACAGAAGTGCTGGACGTCTCACGTTTCCAGTGGCACTAAATACTTAAAAAAATTAATTCAAATTTCTACTTGTTCTTAGAAGGAGTAGTGCTCACCTACAAGGTGCTCCTTATGAGTCTGAAATAGAAATCTATCAATGAGCAATTTTAAACAGAGAAAGAGTAGCTATGAGATACTAATTAGGGAAATCTGTAAAAATGTTGTCACATAATTTCTTTGCTGGAAACCATTTTATTGCTAGAGAAATGAGTGTCAGTGATAATCTGCTATTTAGATCTCAAGCAGATATTTTGACTTTTACCTTTTTTATTTTTCTTTTTGTTTTATTACCTATACCATTATTTTTATTTGAAACCACAGGCTAATTTTATGTTTCCAGACTTGCAGTTTCTTGCAAGATATCTTGCAATATGTACCACTACAGAAATGTGTTTTTTTTCCCCTGTGGCCACTGCTAAGAAAATATTTTCATTTTTTGTGGCTATTTTGAATTTAAGTAAAGAACTGTATTTGTCTTCAGATACCTGATGATTTCTCATAAACTATGTTGACTGCTTAATCAGGGATTATTCTTAAGTCAAAGAATAGAAATAAATGTCATGAGAAAAGGTTCATTACACTTAATTTTCCTTGTTAGTTGAAGATAATATGATTTTGTAAAATAGATCATTGTATGACTAATTACATTCATAATTGGAAATAAATTCCCAGAGCAACTTTCACATTCATTACTTCCTCTATAATTTCTAGATCATAACATCCTTTAAAAATATTTTATATTTAACGTGTTTTTTATTTTCATTTTTATTTTTTGGTCAAGGAAGCAAACTTTAACAAACCTGAAGCCTTCTTGTTCAGTTTTATAGGTATATTTTCAGACTTCTTATGTTGAAAATAATACATTAAGATTAAAAACATTAATCTGCTAAACTATTAACTAATACGTTTTCATACCTATTTCCTAATAGGAACCTCATAATAATCTGTAGTATGGACATGCAAAATTATTATTGAATCTTATTCTTCGGATCAGTGTGGCTCAGAGTTTTAAGTAGCATCAGAAAATAAATACATGCTATATTAACACATGAAACACAAGTCTCTGAGTTATGAAATAGTAAAACACATGAGAAAAATTAGTACATGATCAGAGTCTGATCAACATATTTATCCATGCATTTTTCTAACAGGAGAAAATAAATTCCAGATATTTTAAAGCAGAATTCTAAATTTTGTTAATGCAGTCAATTCTATACTACTCTACATATTGTGGTGCAGAGTGTTTAAGACCAAGCAAATATTTGCTATCTGCTATCCTTACTTGTGGGAATGGAAAATGTTTCCATCAGAATGTATATAAAAGAAAATATTAATATATAAAAGAAAATATTAGTTTATAAAAAACATTTTACTTTTTCTTACTCCATATTATTGCTGAAAACATGATTAATCAAAAATTAAAGGCACACATAATAATTTATATAGGCCAATGCTTTTGCAAGAACATTTAATTTTTTATTATACCCAACCACTCCGTTTTTTAAAACTTGTTCCTAACTAAAGGCATTTATGATGTTTTCTCCTGTCCATAGCTAATTGGATCTAGTACTGATCTGAATTAAACTAGTCAGACTGATCCTGCAGAGTTGACATTGGAGTGCATAGATCTATTACCTACACACTGCAATGATTAGTAAGCAAGTAGCAACAAAACTAAAACTAGATACATTGAACTACTAAAATTCATTATAGATCCATATTTATTAAACATTTCTTATATTGCTATTGTCTCATATGACAAGTATCACAGATAGTTCACTAAAGTCCAGAATTGCTTGCTCAACTTTTCAATAAATTGTAGATTGACTTAATGGTTTGAGAACAGAGTTGCCTAGTGAGTAAGCTTTACTTGCTATCCTACTGAGTCTCTTCACTAACAGACTTAAGGCTTTAATACCAACAATACAGACAGTGTAAGCCCAAGTTTCAAGACCTAAGAATAATATTCTTTAACCAATGCTGACTTTTTAATGTATTAATTAGTATAGGTATACCAAAGACTAGAACTATTTTAATATTTTAAAAACAAAAGAAATCTAAATATCTTGAAACTTAAAATAAAAAAATTATATAGAACTAAAAAGTATAAATTTGCTTTCAAAAAATTAAGCAAATATCTCAGTAGTACTAGTATATTTCACTGATCACTCAGGTAAAAGGAAATATTTGTTATTTTGTGGCTGGAATAAAGTGTCATGTCAATAGAAAAATTTTCTGTAGAACACAGGGCACGAGCATTTATATGCACATTGTGTCTTAGCATTAGGTGAGTGTAATGCATTTTTTCTAATTTCAGAATTCTAGTATTCTAACTTTTTTTGGTGTTATCTTTATATCCTAAAATCTTTATTTTATTAATAAATATAATAAATGCAAATCGTTAATTTGTCCTATTTGCTTACTATGGAAAAATAATCATCACCACTCCCTATTTACTTCTCCAAAATGAAAAATCACAAGGCAGTTTTGTTTGGATTTGAAGAACTGAGACAAAACAAAAATAATTTTCAAGGCAATGAATGAAATTACTTGATACCTCAATGGTTCACAATGACAGAGCAGATAACTAAGAGTGGTCTTTGGTAAAGCACATTAAAGAGAGGTGATCCAAATGAATTAAAGAGCCTAGCTTTATGATGAAGTCATTGCAAAAGAAATAAATATGACTAACTTAAATTACCACACTTCATCAAAATATTTCATCAAATAATGGCAAATATTTGATGATAAATGCAGAATTATAAGTATTCTGAACAAGGAAAAACTTTTGTGTCCTTTCATAATCTTGCCTCTAGTTGTTACAATACCTTTATTTTTTTTATTTTTTTATTTTTTGCAATATTGCACATCGTTATCTTTAAAATGGTTCCTTACATCAACAGACATAGACATGCAAGACTGATCCAATCATATGAGCATTAATTGTTGCCTCTCAATTACGAATACACTCAGCAGTGTTCTTTTCAGTTATCTTACATATACATATATACAGGTCCATATCCTTTCCTCTTACCTTCTCTCCTTCCGCCCATTCCCTTCCCGATTATCTTTGCTCTTTGAGCTGTTTTTTACCCTTACATAGTATTTATTATAGATTTTGAATCATATATACTTTTCTATTTCTTACACTAGGGAGACAATACGGTATTTACACATGTGGGTTTGATTTATCTTGCTTATGGGTATGGTCTCAAGTTGTGACCATTTATTTATAAAAGTCTCAATACAATCTTTCTTAATAGCTGAGTAGTACTCCATTGTATAAAAATACCACATCTTTTTTATCCATTCTTTGATTGATGGGCACTTGGGTTGTTTCCAAGATCTGGCTATTACAAATTGGGTTGCTATAAACATGAGTGCACAGATATCACTGTGATATGATGTTTTCAATTCTTCTGGGAAAATGCCCAGAAGAGGGATAGCTGGTTTGAATGGGATCTCTAATCCTAACTTCCTGAGGAATCTCCACACTGACTTCTACAGTGGCTGCACCAGTCTACACTCCCACCAACAGTGGAGAAGAGTTCCTTTTTCCCCACAGCCCCTCCAGCATTTGTTGTTCATCTGGAACCAGAGAAGACCTAGAATAGCAAAGGCAATTCTGGGCAACAAAGGGAAGGCAGGAGGCATCACAATCCCTGACTTGAAACTATACTACAAAGCTACTGTGATAAAATCAGCATGGTACTGGAATCAAAACAGACCTGAAGATCAATGGAATAGATTAGAAGATATAGACACAACTACAAACACACTGAGCCACCTCATCTTTGACAAAGGGGCCAAACATGTACATTGGAAGAAAGACAGCCTCTTTAACAAATGGTGCTGGAAAAACTGGCTTTCTATATGCCGTAAACTAAAACTAGATCCATGCCTATCACCATGCACTAAAATAAAGTCAAAATGGATCAAAGATCT
>RJWM01044366.1:0-13304 GCA_004363535.1 Dasyprocta punctata | reverse complement strand
GTCTCATACTGCAGCTTTTTAGTGATATTCTATTTTATCTTATATAACTATTTCTACTCTATTTATTGTCTATTTACATGAAATATTTTTTTCTATCACTTTTCTTTTGGTATCTGTGCATTCTTAGAATGAGTTCTTTGTACATAGCCCATAATTGGATATTCATTCTTCATCATAGAGCCTCAAGGTAATTATTGATGGAGAAGAACTTACTACTGTTATTTTAGTCATTGTTTTCTTCTTAATTGAGCCTTTTATGCTGTTATTTTTCCTCTGAGGTAAAATGATTTTCTGTATTGGTGTACCTTGATTACTTGAGTTTTAGTTTTTGTGTTTCTATTATACATTTTTTTCTCTGTGGTTACTGTGAGGTTTACAAAACATAACAAAAAGCTAAATTTTTAACTCCTCTTCCTTTCACAGTTTAGAATTTTGAAGTCATGCTTTATATATTTTTACATTTCATGTCCCTTAAAACTATTGTATGTAATATTTAAGTAGTTCTGTGCTTTAACCTTTAATTAAAGATATACTACACATTTGCATTACAGTATTGAAGTATTCTGAATTTAACCACTTTTTTTACTTTCAGTAATAACAGTTATACTTATAAATATAGTTTTTCTTTCAGCTGAAGAATTCTCTTTCACATTTCTTAGAAGACAAGTTTAGAAATAATTAATCCCCTCAGGTTTTGTATAACCAGAGCGATTTTATCTTTCCTGTAGCAGAATTCTTTGTTGGTAGGCAACTTTTTTATCACTTTGCATCATTCTACTTTTGCATGTTTTGTAGTAGCCCTGCCAAGAAGTCCCCTGCAATGCTTAATTGTTGCTTTCTTCCTTTCTTGCTTGTTTTCACAATTTTTGTTTGACTTTCATTTTTGACTGAGTATAATGAATCTGGTAGTAGTCTTATGTGAATTGAAGCTTTGAATTTTTTTAAAAATTTAATTTATATATGCTTGTACTTCATGTAGTTTACAACTGGGAAATTGTTGCATGTACATATGACAGTATGTTTCTTTCTTTTTTAATTCCCTTCCTTTTCCCTGCCCCTCACTTATTTCCTCTTCCAGTCTTCCTATTCTGTTTTTCATTCTTATTGATATTATTTGTCTTAGCTCATGTTATGGGTTATAATGTTTATATTAATTAGAATTACTGGGTTTCTGTAAGAAGCATGTCTTTATTCTTTTTATTTCACCTTCCTGTCCTCCTCACTCCTCTCCCTTGTTCCCTTGGACCACTTCTCTATTTCAAGAGATACATCTCTTTGTGTGTTTCTATATATATTTTATCATTTTCTTTGTTTGTACTTTACTTACTCAAATGAGAGGTAGGATTGAAACTGATTAGAGACATCTGACCTTCCTGTATCTGAATATTTATCTTACTCCAGGTTTGAAAAGTTTTCTGCCATTATTTCTTTAGACAAGCATTCTATCCTTTTATTATTTTCCTCTGCTTCCTGAACTTTAATTATAGGAAATTTTGCAGTTTTTAAGTTGTTCCATGAATTTCATGAACTTTCTTTATTCTGTTACATTCTTAATTATTTCTTTCTCTTGTACCTGTATTTTCATGTAAACTGTTTTGAATTTCATATATTTTTCCTTTGTTTGATCAATCAGCCATCAATGTTCTTTCTTGCACTTTTTATTTCTTTCATTGCATTTTCCAGCTCTAGGATTTCTTTTGCTTCATTATCATTGTTTTAAACTGTAAAATTTCTCATTCTGGTCTCTTCTTGTTTTCCTCATATCTTTATTTCTCTATTTTCTGTTTTGAAGTTTTCTATACTTACAACAGTCATTTTAAGATCTTGTCAGTTATGTTATATATGTTTAGTTCTTTATGGTCAGTCACCTGTATTTCTATCTGATGGTATCATGTTCCCTTGATCGTTTCATGTACTAATGTTCAGATATTTGATGGAAAAGTTGCTGATTACCATCTCTGGAGACTGAATTTGCCTGAAAATGCCCTTTATCAGAAAGTCTGCCTAGAAATTCTGAGTAGTTTGGTAGTGTGCATCTTAAGCTTGTAGCTGCTGCAGCCACTGCAAGCACCAGGGTACACCATAAGCCCTGGATCATTGTGACTGATACCATGATTGGCTAAAACCCCATGTTCACTAAATCCAGCACGGCACTGTACCCTGATCAAAGCCCATGATTCCTAAGACCTTCTTGCTATTAAGGGATGTCTGGATTCCAAAGCAGCTGTAGTCAGATAGCAGCAATGCAAACAGGAGATCAAATCTACCTCACAGAGACTACACAAATTCTGCCTCATCACTAGGGTAAGTCTGGAGGCTTAGTATACAGGTGCTAGCCTAGCTCAGGTTCTGAGCTCTGCTGATGGAGGCTTGATATTCAGGAAAATGGCAAAGTCCTTTACTTACTTTCCTCTGTCTCACCCCCAAGAGAATGACTTCTGCCTAAATTGGGAGGAGAAGAGGAAAAGATAATGTAAAACTGTCCTTTCTAGCATGTGCACTCACATGAGTGCACATGTGCATGCATGTGTGTGTACTATACCTAGGCACTGTTCTCTTATTTGGTTTCCTTAGTTCTTGTGAAAGTATTTTCATGGTAGATAACTGTTCCAATTGATACTTCTGTGGAAGATGATTGCGGAGATTCCTACTTTGCCATTTTTTCTCTGCCTTCTTTAGACTTTTTTGAGAAAGGAAGAGAAAGTTCTTTGTGAAAATAGAAGAATGAGCTAACACACTTGATACTACAAATTTATTATCCCACCTATATTCAATTAAATGCGAGACTTACAGAATGCAATCTTTTGGCTTTTATGTAAAAGCTCTGTGGTTTTACTTCCTCCATATCTCTTGAATTTTTTTTTTGTACCAGGGATTGAACTCACAACCTTATACTTGCCAAGCAGTTGATGTGCTGCTGAGCTATATCCCTGGCCCTCTCCTGAATTTTTATGAAAATCTCCATTTTGCCAGAAGTTTTCTAGTGTTAATCTTTATTACTTTCAGTCTATTTGTGTAATATTCTTGTTTTTCTATGACACTTCCAAAATCATCTAATGATTGCCTGTAAAGGGATGTTTAAGAACCATGAAACTAGGTAATTTACAGTGCTTTATTTTATTTTATCTCTCTGTTCAATAGTTTTCAGTGTTTCTTCATAGTCATCCTCTTTCTGATGCTGTAACAGAATATCTGAAACTGTTTGATTTATAAATAGAAGTTTATTTTGGCTCATAGTTTTAGAAGTTGGAAAATCGAAGAGAATGACATTGTCTGATGAAGGATGCTATCTCATAGCGGAAATACATAAGAACAAATGAGCAGATGCACAAGGAAGCTTACTTTTTAAAACAAACTGATTCTGAGAACTAAAAACTCCCCCAAAAAGTCTTAATACACCCACTAGGTACCAAAATGTAATTGCCTTTCAGAGGTGCTGCATCTTAACACCACTGCATTGAGAATTAAGATTCGAAGACATTAACTACAGAGAGCACACTTAAACCATTACATAAACTTCTTCTGGATAATATTCAAATGCTACGTAATACAACCCAAAACCCTCAAGACATGCCCTTTTTACCTTTCTTGTATTATCTGCCAATTCCAGCACATACCATATGAGCAGACATGGTGAACAACCAATCATCCAAGCATATCGCTCTATATATCACCATAGACCTTCATATGATTTTTCCTTTTTTTTGTCTAGCTAGTGTAAAACCATTCTTAAGAGCAACTCTTATGTTATATTTCAGCTAAATTTTATAGAATGACACATGAAAATATTTTCTATAAAGACCAATAGTGTATGATATTTAATGTCATAAATATCATAAAATAATTTGTTGAGGATAACAGTAATAAGAACAATTCAACTAGTAGGCACATTTTCTGATATTATTAATAGAATATTTTAAAATAAACCTAAATAGAATAAACATGAGCAAAACTCACTTATGAGCATATTTAGGCACCCTTATGTATAAGAGTTTATACCAAACTTTACACAGAACTTTTAAATAACTTTGCAAAGTATTTGTACACAATTCTATACAAATAATTTTCTACTTAAAAACAACTAACAGCTCTACTTAGTGTAATATAGGGTTCTTTGTTCTCTATGTGCCACCTAGGCACATAGACAACATTATATTTGAAAAAATAGTTCCAAATCTATTACAAATGTTTTGCTATGATTTTTCTGAGGATATAAACTTTCAGGTATGAGATGAATAAGTTCTGGATATCTAATAAACATTGTGGTGACTATAGTTAATAATACCATACCATGAGTTTGAAATTTCGTAAGAACAGATTTCAAGTGTTCCTGCCATGTATACACAAAAGGTAAAATTAGTGGTGATGAATGTGTTAATGGATGTATATTTCTTATTGTTAATTAAATATTTTAAACGAAAAGGAAGTAAGGGAAAAGATCAAATCTAAGTAGTCTTCAGAAATTTAGATAATTTTAAGAACTTGCCTATTTTAATAATTTAATAGCTCTCTATCCATGGAAATTATCATATTATTTCCTGTTTTCTCTTTCTATATATTTGACAAAATGATATAATATACATTTTTATGTCCAGCAAGTCATATTGATCACAGAGGTTGATTATTCTGTTGTCAGAGAGATCTCCTAGGCAAGATCTATATACTTACATTATCTAAAGAAAATATTTTTAATCTGACACTTTTGCAGTTAAGATAAATAGCTGATACAAAATGAGCATGTAATCATGGTTGGCCCTTTATTAAATGGCAAGGCATGAAAGCATTTTGTATCTGTAATATTTTTAGTATTTACAGAGATACTGTGAATTAGTTTGTTCAACATTGATCATTCAGTCACAGATCAGAAAGGTGGGTGATACATTTCTGAGGTTTCCTTGCTGCTTGGTTTCTTTCCCTGGTTCATGTCACAGAACTGTCAATTCTTGTGACAGCTTCCAGATCCACCAGATGGTTTTCTAATTGGGGATATTTTTCCAGAAAGTCAGTCTAGAGTTTATTTCTTCATTTCTACCTACAGTTTTGCAAGATGCTTAATCTTCTTTAGTAAGATTCATATATACAGGCTATTGCAGTTTCTGTTCTCTCCAACTATTGTTAAATAAGTTTCAGAGGTAATTATAAAATAGGAATATAAAGTAGACAATGAATTTTGAAATGTGGCCTAAAGAAAGTCATTAATTATTACCCTCAAGATGTCAAAATTAAATTAAAATACAAATATAAATTCAACCCAGCTTGTATCCTATTTATAGCATTAAAGAATAGAATAGTCTTTCTGAAACCTGGTGATCTCATTCAAATATTAAATTGAAGTTCTACAGAGGTAAGAATGTTTTTTGTTAGGTTTGGGGATTTTTGTCCCCTTTGCTCCACTGCACAGTTGTACAATACAAGTTAATAATTGGCTTTAATTGTAGAAAGCTATTTTCCTGACACAATATATTGTAACTTTAGGTTTTTGGACCTGAAGTCAATCACACATGCCCTTAATTTCTACAGGGGCTTTCTTTCATTTACTGAAACTGCACATCTAGCAGTACCCAATAGCAGACGCTTCTCTGAATTTCAGCATCTGCTGATAGACTCAGGGTCTCAGATAATCAGCTAGTGCTCCTTAACTAGGTATCAAAGGACTAGTTGGTCATTGATCTACTTTCACTCATTGTAGGACTGCAGGTTCTGTGAGGAGATCTGAAGGAGTCCCACAAACTGCTGTGATACTTCATGCATCCCTGGTCCCCAGCAATCCTGGAACAGCACTCACCCTTTTCCTAGGGGATTGATGCCTACTGTCTGACGCCATGCACAGCTTTTGTGTTGCCTTTTTTGATTCTTTATACTGTTCTCAATAAACCATATTTCTGAGAAGCCAGTCTGGTCTTATGTATGTAGTCCTTTTGTGTTCTTTAATCTTGTCTTAAAAGAAATCTATCACTTTTCAGCCCAGAGAGTTAAACTTTCTTAATTTGATCCAACATTAGGCAGCATGGGCCAGTTTGTCAATTCTTTAGTTTGGCTCCTAGCAGCACATAGTAGCAGGGAATAAATTTGAACTTCGCTTTTCCTCTTCAATAAGCAACAGCATTAGTCTCATAACGCTTGCTCTTGGTGAAAGCTTCGTCCTCATTCCATGCCTCAGCAGTCACTGATGGCAGAATTTGGGCAAATTCAACTCAAATCTTATGATTCTCTTTGTTATGGTATTTTCTACACATCAACTTTTTCTTTTGTTCCAGAAAAGGCCATAACATATTTATGAGGTATTATTAAAAATGTTATCATATACCCGGAATAGTATGCTTAGATTTTTATGACATCAAAAAGTAATTTATATTATTTTAGGATCACATTCTCCTTTGGGATATTTTCTTATTTTGCCTTTCATTTTGTAGAGGTAGCAAATAGTCAAATGACAAATGTTTACGATGATTAGGAAATTTAAAATAAAACTATGTTTTGCTACTTTGTATCATGCGATACATTTTTACCATTAACAGGTTTATCAGTGAACTAAACTGAGCACATTTCCTAATATACCCAGCAAATTCTCCAGAAACACTACAAACCAGTGGCCCGTATTGATATAGACTATGAATCTATGTTCTTTGAAGAGAAGTTTTGTCAGATGATTGAAACTAGGAAACCAGGTTAGGCTGTCAGCTGGTTGATAATTTTCTTTTGAAGTGCAATCCTGTTGAAGTGAAACTACTAAGGTAAACAATGTTGTTGTAACTTCACAAGTTGACCAAATGACAGTTAATCTGTTTCTATACATGGTATAATTCAGTGCCTCACCTTTGCTTCTGCAATGCATACCAATCTAATCAGTGTCAGCTAATTATACAATAAATGTCAGGCAAAGACAAAGGATGCATAGTTACTTGAGTCAATTGAATCAGTACAGAAAAGTACTTAGTGTTACATAGTATAAGATTTCATGTCATAAAGATCTGGGTTTAATATCTGAATAAGCCACTTAGTTTTGTGTTCTTAAAAAACTTGTTTAAATTTTAAAGCTGAATTTTTCTCATCTATAAAATGGGAGATAATTCTACTAATGTTTTTATGTTATTAGTTCACATTGGGCTTACATGGTTAATACTCAACTATAGGATTTTGTACAGTTAGTCCCTTAGTAGGTGCTCAAAGAGTGGTAAATGGTGATATCTAACTCAGTCATCTGGAATAAAGGTTTTCATAGCACAGGAAAATTTAGGTTTTGAGAACTTAGGTATCATAACGCTTAAACTTACTGTACTTAAAAGGACACAACTGACACCTGAGTCTCAGCCTGAGGAAGCAGAAATATGGGTTGATTAAATGACAAATTTAAGACCCCACACCTGATTATGGTGTAACTGAAACTAGAGTTTTCTATCTCCTTGAAAAATACATTCTTCTAAAAATTTTGCAGGTTGATACTGAATTCTTTTTATCTGTAGTTACCAGGTTTATCAAATATAGATATCAAATAGTCTTAGTTTAAGGGTGCTCCTTACAGTATTTGGGACACATTTAAAATACTAAAAAGAAAAAAATTGAATATGCTTAAACATAAAACACTAAACCAAGTAAAAGATAATATTTATGATGTATTATGCTAAGAGTTACTGTGTGCCTGAAATTCAGTTGAACTGAGCATCTTGGCATTTTTATCTAGCAATCTTATTTTCACCACTAATATTTTATGTATATTTTTGTTTTATATTCATTTCTTTTCTTCCTGGTGTTTTAATTATCTTTTCAGCCATCTATATTGTCCACAACACATCCATAGCCATAAATTGATGTATTACAAACTTCATATGAAAACAAATCTTGTTACTTTTCTTACACTGCCTCATTCTGTACACACACACTCTCTCTCACACACGCACAATCATTCATCTTCTCTGCAGGCATGGTTTTTATGGTCGATTATCCAAGGTCATCATATAATTACAGATATATTTTGCCTAAGTGGCTGTGTATGGAAAAATCCAGGTTTGTAGGACACTATTAGTTGACTTACAGGACACAAGTCAAATGATACCCCAACTCAGTCTTTTTGTCTTGGTTGTTTTCTTGAATAGCCCTCAAACTGCTCTTTTCCTGCCAGACTCAAGTATAAAAAGCTTGAAATGGTGAGGTCAATTCATCATTAACCAGAACAGGTGAATGCAGCTTGCTGCCAAATAGGTTGCCCCTTATCCTTTCTAGGACGCTTATAATTCTAGCGTGTCATCACCCTTCATCTCTGAGTGCTGCCTGCAATCAGAGGTCGCCACTGGGGAGAGAGCTCAGAGATTTATTGCTGTATCAATTGACTTAGACATGAGATGGAGGCCGGCATGGCCTCATCAGATGCAGCCTGCACTTTCTTTTATTCTGAAGTTTCAATTCAAGGACTCTTAGGACAAATTGCTTTCATGTATTAAATGAGAATTTTCCCCTTTCCAGGCAAAAGGAGCTGGATAGGGAGCCATTAGTAGGAAGGTTCACACAACTGTTGTTTGTCTCAGCTTTTCCAAAGTAGTTTTCATTTGTTTCACATGGTCACGGAGCTTACAGAAGCTGAGGGGGGAAAAACATGAATGCATTTTCACTCAGAATTGTTCCTTTCCTTCAACAAAAGATTGTTTCATTCACACTTTATCCTAACAGTCATTCCTCAGACTTAGCATTTCAGCAAATGCATTCTAAATTGTGAAACATTATTTCATCAGATTTGTGAACCCTGTAATAATTTTACACTGTCTCTTGCAAAAATAGTAAACTGCCACAGTTTTTAGGACTCAGACAAATTCTATAAATTTGGAATCTGTATGATTGCATGGGGCAAAGTGTTTACAGTTATGGTTAGATAGCATAAACATAATATTGAGAAGCAATGGTAAGTGCAGAGAAAGAAAACAGATTTTTCTACTCTAGATGCCTGGATTCTAGATGCCAGACATTCTCATTGTACTACAAACTAACTGCACTGCTTTGGCTAAGTCTCTATCTTTCTTAGCTTTATTCATTTATAATGCAGGAAATATGCACAAGCTACATGAGACCTGACAATTAATTCTGCTACCCATTATTAAAATACATTCAGATTTTAATTTTTTGTCACTGTCATGGCTGCTTTTCTGCTATAAGCATCTTATGCCTGAATTATTGTATTACGTTCTCCACTGGTCTCTTTTCTCATACCCCACCCTGTACCTCTTATTTTAAAATAATCTTTCAAAATAAGAGCCAACATGTCACACCTGTGCTCAAGATCTTCCAATAGCTTCCCATCTTATGGAAAGTAAAAGCCAAGGTCCTATGAATGGCCTACACATAAAACTGTATCTGTGCTGGTCCTGTGTTGATCACTCTGCCTTCATCGCCTACAACTCTCACAGCTTCTTCAGCCAGATCAGAGGTACTCCAACCTGAGCTTATGCACCTACCTCTCTTTTGTCTGAAATACTCTCCCTACAAAATCCACAAGACTTGGTCTCTCACCTTTTTGAAATTTGGCTCAATTCACATCTTTTGGGTGAAGCTATTTCTGGTCACCTTATTAAACATTGTAACTCTCCATACCCTATTTTTTACTGTCTTGATTGATTTATTTTGTGCGTAGCATTTATTACCTTCTGCTATGGTTTGGATGTTGCTTGCCCCACCCCACAAGGTTCATGTGTTAGAAACATGGTCTGCAGTGTGGCAGAAGGAGGTGGTGGACCTTTAAGACATGAAACCCAGTGAAAGAATTTTAGGCCCCCAGGGACAAATTCTTAGAAGGAGTTGTGAGACTCCTGCCTCTCTGTTTCAAAATGTAATCCTGCCTCCTAAACATGCCCCTGCCGTGATTTGACATAGACAGAGGGTTCTCATGGAGCAGAGCTGAGGTCAGAACCACGTCCTTGAACCCCAGAATTATAAGCTAAATAAGCTTCTTTTTATTGTAAAGTTAACATTTCAAGCATCTTACTATAGTAATGAAAACAGACTACACCCTCTATCCTACTAATGTATTATTTATTTTCTTTTCCTCCACATGAGGTTTCAGTCTCCAGAAGGATTATAATGATTTCTGCCTGTATTATTCGCCAATGCACCCTAAAGATTAAGACAGTTCCTGACACACTGTAGGTGCCAAGTAAATATCTGATGAATGAAACAGTAAAAGAATGAACACCATAATGAGCAGAATGTACATGGTGCCTTATATATTACCATGTTCAAGCGCCTTATATTTTGTCATGTTCAAATATCCTAATTAAGCTAATAGAGAGCTACTATAATAAGCTCCATTTGGAGTTAGTGAGAGAGCTAAAAATTTAAGTACAGTGACCCCAAAAATTATACTGAGCATGTAGCTTTCTTGCTTTTTAGTCCATATTTTTTCACTATGTTTTCACTATGTAATACAGTGATTTAAAAAAGGTAAAGAGTTATTTTAAGTGTATCAATATGTGGTGAAATAGATTTTTTTCCTCTAGGGAATTAAATAAGGCAAGACAATTCATTTGTTTTTTAACTTTGGTCCCTTTTAAAAGTTGGACATATTGTATATATCATATGCACAGATCTATTTATATGAAATTTTCTGTTCTCCTTGCTCTGAAACCTTTTAAACTTCTATTTCTAGCTCCTTGGTGGCATTTCTAAGGGGAGAAATGAGCAAGAATAGTTGGTTAAAGTTTATACAATGAGTCATCTTCTTTAAAACACAAGTATATCCCTTATAATCTACCCTGGACATGGATTTTTCATGAAAAACTATACACATCTCCACTCATGTTTGGCAAATAAGTTGTGTTAGAAAAAAGAGGTACTAAGAGATGAGGATAACATTAATGCATGACTCTATATTAGCGCAGGCAGGAAAAGTAATGAAAAAAGTCATTGATGGACTAACAATGAGAGGGATTCAAAGGACAAATATCAAGAAAAAATGTAATAATAATGGACGTATAAGAAATATTGAAGGGAAGGGAGACTTTTACAAGTTCATCTAGAAAAAAAGTTGTAAGTTTGGACTAGGAAGGGATCAGAACAAGAAATATTTTTTAGGAGGCAAAATAAGGTAATTCAGTATTTTCCAGACTTAGCATACTCATTTACTGCCTTCATGTTTTACCCTTAACTGTATTTGACCTGTAATACTATGTACTTAACATTTTTATTGAAAAAACTCAAAGCTCCTACTTAAATGAACAGATGCTGTGCCTAAAAAACAAAATTAAGAATTCGAGGTGCCATTTTTTCCAATATACATCAAATCAATACAAATTAAAATTTTTGTAAACTTGCCCATATACTAATGAAAATGACCTAGCTGTTCATGCATGAGGTAGACATTACTCATATATTCACCTCATTTGGGGAAATACTGCTAGAACAGAATACAAATAATCATCTAGGAATCATCGGGGATATTTATATTATCACGAGTCCACATGATGCTGTGTATACCATACAACGGTAAAGCAGAGGTGAATAAATATATGCATTTGAATAATAAAACGCAGCATTCTACTACGAGAAAAGTTGAACTCCTGGTATACTTATGCCATTTTATTAGAACATTGTTTTTATTATTATTGATAAATAATACTAGAAGCAATCACACTGCATTCATTGAATTTCAACTTTCCTACTCCAATGAACTTTATTCTTTTCTTTAGTCATACCAGGAACAACTCACACCTTGTTCCCTGTTAAATATGAATCAACATGCTTTGTAGGATTCTGAACTTGTAAAAGTCTCCCTTCCCTTCAATATTTCTTATACATTCATTATTGTTACATTTTTTCTTGATATTTGTCCTTCGAATCTCTCTCATTGATAGCCTGTCAGTGTCTTTTTCATTACTTTTTCCTGCCTGCACTGATATAGAATCATGCATTAATGTTATCTTCATCTCTTAGTCCCTCTTTTTTCTAACACAACTGATTTGCCAAACATCAGTCTGGGGCAAAATATACCTAACTTCATGTTTTCATTTCTGAGTTCCTAACAGTGCCAGAGGAAATCCTTATTGTTTGGTTCCAAAATGAATTGAGAGGTTTACTTTTTTTTTCACCAGCAAAGTTTTCACTCATTCAAAATCAAACCTTTTGGCATGACTGTCACTATATATCACTCTTGTTAGAATTAGAGGTGACCCTCCCCTCCCACAAAGACCCTACTTAAGCCTATGTTACAAAGTGTGGGAAGTAGATGGCATCAAAGAAAAGTGATTGTTTGACCTTCTCGGAATATAATTGGCTCGGCTCTTTAGACAAACTTTCCCCAAAATAGAAAAATAATTCATATAAGACATTAGAGTAAAAAAGAAAACATCAAAGGACTCCCTTATTAATAGAAAAAGAGATCTCAGAGTCACACAAAATTTTCATACATGTGTCTACTAGTAAGAAAAAAGAACACCATTCAGTATAACTATAATAAAATTGTCTCTGATTTTCAGCTCAATTGGTCACATATATGGTTCCAAAGGGCACATGTAAGGTTTGAATTTTCTCAGTCTGTGAATATAATTAAAAATGATTTAAGAAAATAAAAGGTAAATAATAGGAAACAGAGGCATCCTGTGAAGATGAAAGGAGGGCAAGAGGTGGAGGGCTGTGGAGGAGGGAGACGAGGAAGTAAAAAGGATCAACTTGTGCTACGTAAGTGGACCAATTTGCCACAATGAATGTATTTGTTATGTATTGCAAACATGTACTAATACAATTTTATAAAAAGAAAATCGAAAAAACAAGAATGAGAATGAGTCTCCTTGGCTTTTAAATAGCGTATACATTTAGGTGGGAGGAAGTTTTATGAATCAGAGGACTAGATGGGAAGCCATTGGCAATGTTTTCCTGAGCTGGAGAATGATCGGGTTTTTATTTTCTATTTTTATTTTTTTTATTTAAGCGAAGAAAAAACAGAAAAAAAGACATATAAAACAAAGACAACAAGCAAAAGAGACAAACAAATGACTAGAGTAAATACACACCAGTAATATTGCAGGTTTACAAAATCGAATGATAGAAACTTGACAATGGTTACATTACACATCGTTATCTCCAAAATGGTTACTCACATCAACAGATATAGACATGCAAAATTAATCTAATCATATGAGTATTAATTGTTCTTTCTCAACAACGAATAGATTCAACAATGTGTTCATTTTAGTTATCTTACATATACATATATACAGGTTTATATCTTTTCCTTTTTCCTTTTCTCTTTCTGCCTATGATTGGGTTTTTAAAACAATTATTTGAATTTTATATATATATATATATATATATATATATATATATAT
>RJWM01044365.1:0-13298 GCA_004363535.1 Dasyprocta punctata | reverse complement strand
TGACATGGCCGTCCCTGGGGACACAAAGAGGACCCCGTAGGGTGCCTGCCCTCACAGAGCTCGAAGCGGCCAGCAGAGACCGAACCCTGAAGGCCGTAATGTAACAGTGCAGACGTGGGAACTGCACAGAGGACGTGGCAGGGAGGTGTGGGCTCTATGCAGGTCAGTGCTGAGACACGCTGCGGCGGACGCTCCTGTGACCCGGGGCCGGTAAACTTCAGTCCCGTTCACAGCGAGCAGGATGGTCTGCCATGCTCTTTGGGCTCAGTTATCTTACTTGTGAAACCTTTTAATATAGACACATATTTATTTCCTTTGTGGTACAGGGAGTTGAACCCATGGCCTTTGTGCCAAACTGCATCCCCAGCCCTTTTTTATTTACTCTTGAGATAGGGTCTCACTGAGTTGCTAAATTGTCCATCCTCCTGCCTCAGCCTCCCAGAGTGCTGGGATTACAGGCGCCTGCTTGTATACTCACTAACAGATCATCTATGAGTGAAGTCCCTTCTTCACAAATTGGAGCACATACACTATTTATTCATCTTATTTTATCTTTTCTCCTGAAAACAGATCATGGAGATTGTTGTATCTCAGTCTGTGTAACGCTGCTACCTTCTTCTGTCCCTGGGAACACTGCAGCACTTGGACACCACAAAGCAAGCGTTGCAGTTCCTTGAAAATGACTGAAATGATTCCCTGCTGGGAACTGAGTCCCTGAGGTGCTCACAAACACTCAGGCATCTAAAATATTGCAGTGTCTAAGCTGTTCCTCGCGTGCTGCCTTTGGCTTACAAACAGATACCACTGAACCAGCCTCTCCCTACCGCGGTCTCCCGGGCCAGTGTCTTTCGAGGGGGAAGCGGGCTGGCGGTGGACCCCCGTGGCGTTTTACCTCAGCCCTTAGAGACGCGGCCCCAAGCGCTCGCCCGTGACATTTACGAAGAACAAGACTGTTACTGGGAAACGAGTGGCTGACGTCCAAGGTGGGGACAGCAGAGCCCGAAACCCTTAGGCCTCTACCCACAGAGGTCAGACAGGACGCAGCCCAGAGCCGGGCACAGGACCTGCTGGGGGAGCTGGGCCAGCGGTCACTTGGGGGACAAAGGGTGAGTTACTCTGCACGCTCTAAGGCGGGGTCCCCAGCGGGGTGCTCAGCAGACAGCCTGGTCTGTGGTCGGGGCCGGATGAGGGGAGAGCGGACCACAGAGGTGGGGGAAGCGGCACCCCGGAGTCAAGGAGCAGAGCCGCCCAGGTGGAGCTGGCCAGCGCAGGGCGGGCGGAGGCGGTCAGGACCCCCACCCTGCCCTTTGGGCTGCAGAGAGGAGGGGAGGGGGCAGCGGACCTGCAGTCCCCCGTGTGGTTGGAGTCTCATTATAATGTATCCACTGCAGAAGCTAAAGGCCAGACCCCAGGAGGACGCCACCCCGCAACCCACGCAGACTGCTGACGGCAGGGCACGCAGCCAGCGCAGTCCGGACAGAGGTCCTGCGGCCCGAGGAGGCCAGCAGGGCCCCGAGTCCAGCCCCGCCAGGGCTCCCGCAGCTCCCGGGAGAGCGCAGCCTCCCACCCCGCCCAGGCCTCCGTGCGCTGCAGCCGCGCTTCAGTTTGCTTCACGTACCACTTTTAAAACGTTTGTCATACCCTTTTTCCAACTGGATTATTTTTCCATTATAACTTGTAACAGAAAGGCTAGTAATTTTCGTACCTTAATTTTTTATCCAGATGACTGAATTTTTAATATTAGATTTTTAATTAATTTTTGGACATTGCTTTTGATAAGGGAAACACCTGTTTATACTGCTTGGCTTGGTAATCTTTCGGGCGCATATGTCTGCAGTGTCGGGCGTGATGTGTGAAAAGCGGCTGCGCTTGTCGCTGCCCTTTGCCTCCGGGTTCCCCTCCTGTGAGTGCAGCAGCTCTGCTAACTGCCGTGCCCGCCTGGGTCTGGCCCGGGGACCCAGGGGAGCGAGTGCGGGAAGAGTCAGCTTGGGGGTGTTTCCCCGATGTCCCCGCAGGCGGCCCTCCGGCAGCCGCACGCTCCGCGCTGGCCCTGGTGACGTCTCCCTCCTCGCTGCCGTGGTTGGAGGAGGTTGATGCGCTGTCCCCTGGCCTTCTCGGTGCCGCCTGTGCTCTGCACAGGGCTCCCGTGTGACTCCCCGCCAGGGACCCTCATGTTGGTGGCCATCCGACTCCTGCAGGGACCTGGATTAGCAGAGCCGTCGGCGTCGGTCTGCTCCTGACCATGGCAATAAGGCTTCCGGGGCTCCTAACACTCTCGGAGTTTTCGGATCAGTGAGGCAATCTTTGGGCGTGAGGAGGGAGGGCTGAGCATAGAGAAACTCCACTCACGGCGTCGTGGGAAGGAGGTGCTGCAGGCGGCTCTGGAAGGCTGAGCTGGACTCACCCCTCGGTGAAAGGTGACGGAAGTGAGATGCACCCCGGTGTGGGCACACAGGCAGGCTGGCATGTGCTGGAGGGTGCCAAGGGGTCAGTGTGGGTGGGCACAGACACAGGCGGGCGAGCAGAAGTGCGAGACAGTCGGCACCTTGAATGCCGTCTAGAAGTCTCCGGTGCACATGGTAGACAGTCAGTGCCCAGGGCTGCTGGGAACCCTCGGGTTCCTGGCGATGGGCGGTCTGGGCAGGAGCGATTCTGGGGAAGATGCCCTCTCCCCTCTTTCAGGGACAGCTGTGCAGCTGCTCCTCATCACGCCCACGGTGGGGTCCCAGCCCTGCCTCGCCAGAGGACCCTTCGATGGCCTTGTTCTCCACCCGCGCTGCCGGCACACGCAGTTCCTGCTGGACAAGTTACTCCGAACTTCCGCAGTGTCATCAAGGACAGCAGCACATTTGGCCCCCCTTTCTCCACTGTTCTAGGAAGCCCATTCAAATATCTCTACTATTAAGTTCCTGTATTTTATTCTAAAAATAATCTTTAATTATATTCTTGATTGCCTCTAATATTACATAAAACAGCACAAAGACTGGGACAATGGAACCTGGCTGGCCTGGTTATGAATCAGGGCTTAAAACACCATGAACTTTCATTTCCTGATATTTAAATGGAGATAAAAACACATGCCTGGTAGCACACAGAGACTACTTTAAAAGACAGATATCACGTGACGCGCACATGCTAGCTGGGCCCTCAGTGGGCCCCGGTGTATTATAATAGGTCAGTACTTAATAGGAGAATGGCTCCAAGTCTTTAGCTCCTTGAAGATTCACGCACAATTTCATATATAAAATTATGCCACGCCCCCATGGATGTCACGGTTATCTGGATGAAAGAGCACGGAGCAGCACCCGTGGAGTGGCTGAAGTTTTCCTCTGCGTGCTGGGATTCCGACCATGCTCACATGCGCGGTCGGGATGTCACAGCCCTGGCCCTGTGCTGGGTGGAAGTGTGGCTCAGTCGGGATCCTGTGAAATGCATCTCCTAGCAGAGCTTCCAAACACTGTCGTCAAGACCGGGGTTAGCGAGCAAAGGCCACTCAGCGACCCAGAGAGTGGTTGTAGTCAGTGGCTCTGATCTAAGAGCCCAAAGGTGTGAGTGCTGACCAGCACGTGAGGAGGAAGGAGCCCGGCACACTGTTGGGGGGAAGGTGAGTTAGCACAGCCTTTATGGAATGGTCCTTAAGAAATAAAATAGAACTCATCCCATTACTGGGACTATTCCCAAAAGAAATGGAGTCAGCCTGTCAAAGAGATAAACACTTTGTGAGCATTAAACACAGAAACCTAAAACATGCGGGACAAGTGCACTGCCCCACTCATGAGCACTAAGAGCTGGAAACAGCGTCAGCATCCATGGTAGGTAAATGGGCAAAGAGAACAGAAATTTATACACCATGGAATACTACTTAGCCATAAAAATGGAACCTGTGATCTGGGACAACCTGGGGGACCTGACCATCAGGAAGTGAAACAGACCAGGCACAGAAAGCCATGGTCTCACTCACAGGCAGGGTGTGAAAAGGTGGAGCTCGTGGGGGCTGAGAGTGGACGAGGAGATGCCAGGAGAGTCGGGGACGAGGGGGCAGTGAGAAAGGAGCGGAAGGCGCAGCACGCTGCGCGCCTAGGAGGAAGGGTTTGAAAGCTTTCGCTTTGGGAAATGGCAAGTGTGGGGGAGACCTGTGTGACTGATGGGAGCATCACGCAGGAACACGTGGACTGACACGTGGCGTGGTCACCCGTCAGCCGTGGAACTCTCATGCTGTAAACTTCAGCTTTCAGGGAAGAAAGAAACAGACTCCTGTGTACTAAGAGCCAGCACCTGCTCGGTGCTGGGATTGTTAAAACCTCTCTGGGTGGCCTAAAGCAGCAGTGACTGGTTTCTCCCCAACTCAGTGTCGAGAAGTGATGGTCAAACTGTGACTTTAGTATGTTTGTAAATTAGGGAAGCCTTCCACCAAAGCACCCACCAGAAGGGGTCATTCTTTCTGCAAAGCTGTCAGCGAGGCAGTCTCCCGTGCTGTCGCGGAGGTGTGAGGCTCACAGGCAGGAAGTGTCGCGCTCGCCCTGGGACACCTGTGCATCTTGGCGTGGCACCCTAGCTGTTTCAGTTGGCTGAGGAGACACCAGCACTCGCCGCCTTCTCCACACAGAAGAGCCGAGGTGACAGGTGTGTCGCTGCATTTTGAGGTGACCGAGCATGGGAGAACACCAGAGATCAGAAAGAGAACCTTGCATGACTCAGATCTGGGATCAAAGCGTAATAAGCATCTGCCTGCCAGTTCCCCAGCTGGAGTAAGGGTGAGAAAGAGCACAGCAAGTGGTCAGCGCAGTCCCGGCAACCTGAGCACCACACAGCTGCACAATCCTTGAGGGCTGGCTGCCGACCGAGGTGACCAATCGGAGATCCACACAGCAGCCTGCCATGGTTCCCCCAGCTGGCCCTGGCTGCGCTAGCCAGGAGGATCTTGGGAAGGGAGTGTCCAGGGGTCAGAGGCTCCTGCAGGGTCCCAGGGACCTCAGAAACAGCCACTGCACGAGCTTAAGGGCCAGCTGTCTGGAGATCCCAGTGCAGCCAGCAGTCTCTCTGGCCCCGGCCTCCGGTGTGGTGTTAGGAGTGGAGGGAGTGTGAACGGAATCAAAGACGACTTTAACAAAGCTAAAGGGGAGCCAGGAGAATGCAGATACACAGTGACATGAAATTAGGAAGACAACGGAGGGTACACAGAAGTCGGCCAAGAGATTCTGAAAAGAACCGAGCAAAGCTGGGAAGTGAGGAGCCTGATGCGCCCATAACACACACAGCGAAGCCTTCACAGCGGACTGCGTCAGCTAAGTCCAAGATCATGGGAGTGAAGGTCAGGGGGAGGAAACCCAGGAAACAACGTCACAGAGAACACTTGCCTGATTGTGGGAAAGAAGTGGGCATCACATACGGAGGCTCACAGGCCGCCGGGTACACACGGCCATGAAGACCGTGTTAGAGTCAGACTTCCAAACGTTCAGGAGAAAAGCCCAAGTGACGGTTCAGAGTGTCATTATATCAGGCTAAAAGCAGACTCAGCAGCACAAACCCTACAGATGACCAGGAACGAATGAGTAACGGACTCAGCGTCCCCCACCAACGTAACTTCCAGCCAAAAGTGCCATCCCAGCAGGGCTTAGAGGGCCGGAGAGGACCCAAGGGGACCCGAGAGCAAGCTGCCTCACAGACTCTGGTGGGACCGTCATGCTGAGTGACAGCAGTCAGAGACAGAACCGACACATGGCATGGTTTCCTTTAATAAAAGCCCTTTTGGTGGAGCAGTTCCTTTTCTATGAACCCGTCTTACAGAAACACTAGCACACATGTGTACACCTAACCTTCTGTTATAACAACAGTTTAAAACCACGCAACCTCCATTTCTGAGTGCATCACAATGCATCTTACAGGCCGCTGTGAACCCACGCTGGAAGCGTGCAGGGACTCTCTATGTAAGACATGAAGCAAGGCATAAAAACCAAACAACAGAGCACACGCACGCTCCCGTGGCGGGTGTGTGTGAGGCAGCCCCTGTGCGACCCAGTTCAGCAAACAGACAGAGGCGCGCATGAGCACAGATGGAGGCGGCTGGGTGTGCCAGCTTCCCAGCCCGAGCTCTCACACTGAGTTGTTTCAGTGAGCGGCCACCACTGGTTAGAATGTTTGAATGCACAAACAAAAGAACCACATGGCTGAAGCAAGACAGCAGAGATGAGGAGACCCTTCCTCGGACACCAGTCCCTACAAGGACGCACACGTCACCAAGGCAGTCACCCCGATCAGGGTGTCCTGGGTTCCAGTCCTTGGGCAGTGCTGGGGCCACGGCAGGCAGAGAGAGCAGTGTCCCCTGCGACCTGTAACAGCTGCCTTGATGACAGCAGGGACAGAACCGACACCCCTGCGGTCAACAGTCAAGTGTGTCCACCTGGAAGAATGCTCAGCAAGCGGAGGTAAAAGCCATTTAAGAAAGAAAGAAATTGCCTTTGTTATGCCCCACAGTGGAGACAGAGCTGAGAGATGAGGAGGTCCTCAGCAGTGGGCCCCAGGTCCCGCCCCAGCAGGGAGCTGAGTACCCAGGTGAGGCTGAAAGAGTAAACGCAGCTCTCATTACTGCCGGAAGCACCCTCTGCGGGAGGATGTCCACAAGTTACCTCCGCCAGAGGCCGCGGGGCTCTGTGGTCACAGCTCTGACCTTGCCATTGGGAGCTGGCCTAACCCAGTGCCATCGGGCCAGACCAGCGTGAGACAGAGGAACTGTAGGGGACAGAAGGAGGAGCTCTGTTGGGAGAAACAAAGACACAAGAGAACAGCAGGTAGACATAGCACAGGTCCTACAAAACCCTCTGCGTTTTCCTTCCGCCTCAGTCTGTTTTGCTTATTGATCATTATACAACACTGTACTGAGTCAGTAAACTTGATTTACTCATTGGTTTATTATTATGTTAAACTCCACACACCTAGGAATCAGAAACCCAAAGATCACAAATCAGTGCATTGTAGTTCCTGCCTCTTGAGAAGTAGAATAAACACGTGCATAAAACTCTACCAGAAGATCCTCATAAAGGTCTGGGTTTGAGTCCTGGCTCTATCACATGCTGGCTGTGGCTGTGGGCAGTCACCTCAGCTTCTCCAGGACTCGGCTTCCTTAACCACGGAACCGAGACCATCACATTGCTTCCCAGGATTCCGAGGACAAGGTGGGCGCCACCGAGTGAAATTCCTGTCTAAAACACACGAGGTGTCTCCTAGTCAGTATGAGGTTCCTCAAACAACTAGAGACAGAGCCACCATCTGCTCTAGCTCCGCCACTCCTTGGTATATACGAGAAGGAAGGAAAGTCCCCATGCCACAGGAACACCTGCACAGTTCACAAACTCTGCCTTAAATGTCGATTCCCTTTTTCATGCCCTTTGTTTTGATATGGATAAAATGTTCTATCTAATCTGTTTTAAAATCTCATTTCATATTTACAGGAAACCTCAATACTTGTGTATGTTATTTTGAGGGAGAGTACCTAGTATATGTTAATTTTTATTTAAGCTAAACTTTAGATTTGACTAGATGGAATGATTTAAATGTCTGCCTTACAGTAATACATTCTTTGAAAACTCTTGAACTTCATCTGATGAATGAAGAGAAATTGACATTTTAAAAATTTAAGCAATTCAAATAAAGTACCTATTTCTGAGGAGGCCTTCGGTTTCAAACAGCCACAGACTACAAAAGCCGCTGTTCGTCCGAAGCCATGAGGGGAGAACGCTAACCGAGAAGTAGCTTCCAGAGACCCCCATTCCCACCGCGGTCACCGTAACCAGGTCCTGAGCCCTGCAGTGCTGAGGACGCTGGGCAGGGGACAGCATTCCTAGAGAAAACGAGTTCCACTCTGAAAAGAGCAGCACGCCGGGCTCGGGAGCAGCTGAAATCCTGGCTTCCCGCGATGCGTGGGCTCTAGTAGAGGCAGTGAGTGGACTCCTCGGGGCTTGGTCCCAGCAGGACACACCCGCGCCCTTCCAGTTTGTGGTCTCTGTGCTGAAACCCTTGGGACCTGACCTGTGCCGCAGCCCAGCACCCCGGTATTTACAGTGCAGCCTGTGCTGCTACTGGGGCTCTACTTTGCTTTAAAATTAAAGCCACCTTGCATGTATCCTGTTTAAAGGTCAAAAATAAAATACATGCACGGAGACCAGAGATGCCTTCCCTGACCTCTCCAGAGGGAGGACCTCTTCTTTGCTATAACTTGATTTAAAGCTCTATGTTCTATTCTGACTTAGCGCTACAAAATACCTGCATTATGGTTTGGATCTAAAGTGTCCCCCAGAGGCCCCTGCCTGTGGAGGGCGATTGGATCACTGGGCTGAGCCTCACGTGACAGCGATGGGGGCCCGACAGGGCTGGGGGGTCCGTGTCCCCGCTCCGCTCTGCTCTCCGCTTCTTGGCTGTGTGGCTTGAGTCCTTGCCTCCACTGCACTGCCTCTACTAGCGTCCACGGACCCGACCGAGAGCCAACGTGAGCTCGTCCTCTGCTAAGTGGTGTTTTGTCCCAGCGGTGGAAAAGTATCTAAGAACCCCAGTACAAGGCAGGGTTCCCCAAAACCAGGTAGCGCTGGAGGGGGTGGAGGCGGAGCTTCTGATGGCCTGCAGTGGTTGCTTACTGACCTTGGTGTCCTGGTTTCCTGTGGCTCTGCCTTCTGTGCTGGATTTTACAATGCAGGTAGAAAAGATAATAAAACTTCAAAATACAACCATCAAAACAGTCTGCGATTGTGCTTTATAATAAACGAAACTACGTAAGCAAAAGGTGCAGTGACAGAATCAGCTTAAACGGAAACTATTAAGACGCTCCCCCTTGCCAGGACCGAAGCTGCTTCCTGTCTCCTGAGCAGGCTGGCGCAGGCCGCTGGAGGGATCCACGCCAGCGCCTGAGCTGCTCTGCCGACTCCTTCTGGCTCCTTCTGGCTCCCGGCCGTGGATCTGCCGCGCTCAAACCAGAAGCGACTGTGTTTACTACTCTGGATAGTGTGTTAGTGAGCCGCCCTCCACCCCAGGTTTGCTTTCGGGGGCCTTCCTGGCCCTGGGGCTGGAGAGGGGATGGGAGGTACTGAGGCTGAGGGCTGTGTGACACTGAGGACCCCCTGGGCTTTCGGGCTGAGGCAGAGGACAGGGCCACGTCTGCCCGTGTCCCCTGTGGCAGCAGATGGGACTCAGTCATCTCACCCGCCCGCTGCTGCCTGCCCCTCGCCTGCTTCCACTGCCCCACTCCCAGGGGACACCAGGTCTTTAGGGCCTCGATGACAAACCTTGTGGAGAATTCAGTGATACACACAGCCTGCTGTGCTGCCCGTGCCAGAGGTCTGCCACCACTGCTCCCAGGGACAGCAGGGGTCCTGGGATGGATCGGTGACTTAGGGGCCTGGACAGGGGCCTGGACCACTGGCTAACCCCACCTCAAGGCAGAGGCCGGTGCTCAAGACTGCCACGGATGTAAGCCAGAGGTACCCGGATATTCAGTGGCATAGGGAGCCCCTGAAGGTGGGGTGGGCTGAGAAGACAGTGCGACCAGAGACCTCGCTTGGGTAAGATTTGATCAGATATCAGCTCCCACAAAAGAGGGAAGAAAAATGTAAAATGTGGGCAAAGTGGTTTAACTTGGTGTTGTGTTATTTGGCCATTTCTGTAGGTGGCTAATGAAACTAACTCACAGTGCTGCTCAGCAGGAGAAATCCTGTAGCTGTCTTAGTTGTGGGCCCCTGCTCTGCCCATTGAGAAACCCTGTTTTATTACCCTCTGCAGTCCCTGGGTTCCTAGCATAAAGGCTAAGACGTTTGTTGCTAATCTGACTAATAACTTATACTCACTGCAATGCATGTCCAGTGCGCTTTGTAAGTGAAGCACTAAGGCGGAATGAGTTGCTCCATC
Source organism: Dasyprocta punctata (assembly GCA_004363535.1). Taxonomy (NCBI): domain Eukaryota; kingdom Metazoa; phylum Chordata; class Mammalia; order Rodentia; family Dasyproctidae; genus Dasyprocta; species Dasyprocta punctata. The sequence goes on along the minus strand of RJWM01044365.1, from coordinate 3,407 downwards.
TGCCTGTGAGCTGCGAGTCGCCCGTCGAGTGCAGTGTTGCCCCAGCAGCGTGGACAGCAGCGCTTGGTCCCCCGAGCTCACGAGTGAGTTAGGTACCAACCCAGCTAGGAGTCTCCTTAAGGGCTAACAGAGGTGAGGTGTTTTTGTTTTGTTTTTGCTAACAGATAAAGTGGTTCTTTTGTGCTAGAAACAGATACCACCAAGCACTGATTAGGTGAGAGTAATGTTGCACAATTCAGAAATGTTGTTTATCAATAAACACCTGAAAAACAAGGCACTGAAATGATCTTGTGTCATCCGTGACACAAAAATACCACGTGGACAAAGAAACCCAGAGGTAACCTAGTCCAACCCACCCAAGCCCGCCTGTTCTCAGACTGGACCTTGCATCCCAGCTCCAATGGCCCCTGCCCCACCACACGCACGAAGTCTCTCTTTCCTACCGCTGGCCTTTGATGACAGAGTCTTCTGTTCAGAGAAAATGCCTTCCCATGGGCCACACGGCGCCTCTAAGAACCCTCCCTGGGTCTGTCTTTCCACAGTGTCCCCGGATCACGTCGCTGCTCTCTGGGGACTTAGGGAAAATGGTCCTGTGCCTGCTGCAGCGTTCTCAGCACTGTGTGCTGCCTGGCAAGGACCTTCTGCCTGTCCCGCACCACTGCTCCACCCCAGGGGTGGTGTCCAGCATTCTCTGTGTTGCAAAGCACCTAGCAGAAGGCGTTAATCAATGATAATAAACCCAATAAATTTTACCTCGAGAATTGCTTTTCCTCAAAGAAAAATAATAAAAACAATTATTTTGAAAGCAAGAGAAATTGCTACCTTTTCCAATGCCTCTAACTTTAATACTGTTCTCTTCAAATTTACTTATAGTTGCTGGGGAGAGGCAGGTGGAGAGGAGAAGCTCCTATTTTACCTTAGGTTTTAAGTATTAAGAACAAAAGGACCTTTCAGTTCCATGCAGGGCAGAAGCAGAAGATCAAATACTCTTACACCTACCTAGAGGAACTTGTCTAGAAATAGGGATTCATCTTCCACTGTGTGAGTGATTGAACAAGGAAGCAGGTTACATAAAGGAGACTGTTAAGAACTACAGAAGTCAAGTGTTTTGGGTGACTTAAACATTCGGCCACTGTGGAAACAACTGCTCTCGGGAGGTTCTTGCAGTGCCTAGAACCTTAACAAGGATCAAAGAATCTTATGTTTTCAAAACCTGGGCTGTCTCACTGGAGTTGGAGAACAGGTTCTTATCTTTCATGCTATCTGTAGATAGAAGTAATAACGACTGAAGGAGACACTGAGGACATACAGATTACATTACAGGTGTACAGCAGGCACAAAGTCAAAGCAACATGAAGAGACAGGCCTCGAACTCAGGGATAATTGCTCAGCCCTTATGCTTTAGTGACCTGCGCCCCTGAAGCTGGCAGAGCCACATGTCTGGCAGGAAATGTATGGGACGTGGACTCCCGAGGTGATGGGGAGTCGAATCCCAGCTGCTAGAGATGAGGTTTTGATTCTTAACTTCTTTGAACCTCTTTTCTTCCCCACTGCTAAGAGAGAAGTAGTAATATTTCTCTACCTATGTTTTTGTGATTGAATAAATTTCAATATATTTAATAAATGAAAATTTGCTTTTATTGTAAGTTATGTGCAGAAGTGGGATGGAGATACAGTAACAGTATTATCTTATTTTTACTTAAATATCATTCATATTCTTTTTTACAATAGCACATTTGCTTGTTTTTCATTTGGTAGATATTTGCTGAGTGCCAGTGTTGTGAATACAGAAATAAAACAGGCAACTGCTGTAGACTGGACCCTGGATGGTGCCGCAGGGCCCACATGTTGGGGGACCTGTCCCCAGCCTGTGGTCCTTTGGGGTCCTTCAGCAGGTAGGGCTGGTGGAAGGCAAGCAGGACACTAGAGACACAGTCCTGAAAGGGACACTGGTGCTTTGGCCCCTTCCTGTCTTGATCTGTGCTTCCCTGTACTATAAGGTGAGCATCTTGTATGCTGCAAGCTTCCCTCCATGACGTCTGCCTCAACACAGACACAGAGACAAAGGGTGAGGTGCCCAGGGACTGATTCCCCTGAATCTGTAAGCCAATGAAAATTTTCACTTTTCAGAAGCTATCTTGGATATTTTGCTATAGGGATTGAGAGCTAACTAAAATACTAACAATACCTTTGCTATCCTTTTTGAGGGGAAACAACCTCTTTCTTCAAATACATGAGTATTTGTGTCTCAGTACAGCACAGCAAGTACTTCCTGAGTGTCTGAGAGGTGATAAATGTTGCACTAATAATTTATATCAACTTTAGGAACTTCAAGTAGTTTCTAACATCTGAGCAGCCAGATTTAGGATTTTTACCAAAAATTATGGACAAATTTAGGGTATGAGTAAAAATTATATCATAAAATGAATAGGAATGAATATAGGAAATAACAATTCTAAATGTATATGCACCCAATATACAAAGCAAACATTAATAGGCTGAGGGAAGGGGAAAGATAGACTCCAATCCCATAACATTTGAGAAATCGATCACCCTACATTCAGGAATGGATGGGTCATTTGGACAGAAAAATCAAAGAAATGGCAGGGTTGAATTGCAGCCTGAACCCAGTGGGTCCTCTATGGAATAGTACATCCAACAGCTACAGAAAGCCCCTTTCATCAGCTATGGGGCAGCCACTGGTTCACAGCCTGTGACAGCCCACAAAGCAAACCTTGACAGATCCTCAAAAACTAAAATCACAAGCATCTTTCCTGACCACAATGTAGTAACACTGGAAATGAATAGCAGGACAACTTCAGAAACTATGAAAATAGATAGTTAACATTAATGCAAACACAACAGTATTAATGACCAACTGATTATGGAAGAAATTAAGAAAGTTTTAAACATTTTTGAAACAAATGAAAGAAGTTGTTCATGGAAATCAGTGTGTACATCAAAAAGTATAGAAATCTCAGTCTACAGATGAGTCTCAAAGAATTAAAAAATCAAGGACAAAGCTCCTACAAAAATAGAAGAAAAAAAAAAAGACCTGCACAGAAATAAAATAAATGGACACAATGTTCAGTGAAATAAATCAGACATAGAAGCCTAAATACCATACGGTGTCTCTCATTTGAGTAAAGCAAAGTACAAGCACAGTAAAGGACGGGTAGGAGAGACGGGATGGGACTCCTGCAGATGCGAAGGGGCCAGGAGACCGAGGCGGAGGGAGAGGTGGAGATGAAGGGGAAACAGGTGGAATAGGAAAAAGCCATGTACAGGAACAGTGTAACTTCAACGAATGTAAACATTTGTGCCGTAAACATGAGCTAAGAATGATAATAGCAACAAGAACAAAAATGGGGACGAGGGGCTTACAGGAGGAGGGCAAGAGGCAGGAG
>RJWM01044364.1:0-13302 GCA_004363535.1 Dasyprocta punctata | reverse complement strand
TTTTTTTTTTTTTTTTTTTTTTTTTTTTTTTTTTTTTTTTTTTTTTTTTTTTTTTTTTTTTTTTTTTTTTTTTTTTTTTTTTTTTTTTTGTTGTTGTTACTTTTTGTTTTAGGCTTAGTTTGGGCCACGAGTGTTTTGCAAAACGTCTCCAGACCGGGCTGCAGCCATGCGGTCGGCTCTGGACCGCACTCAGCCCTCAATCAATGTAAGGGGATTGGTCTGGGAGCCCTGGCTGTTCTCCGTCTCCGGTCCCATGTACATGGCACGACTTAATGCCTTTTCATCCTCTTTCCGTCCTCTCCCTGTGTGTCTCAGTCCCCTGCCACACTGTAAAAAGTCTAGCTACCTACTTCCCATTGTTCACCTTTTCGATGATCTTCGTTTATACTTTCTGGTTCACATACAAGAGAAACCATGCAGTATTTAAACTTGTCTGATTTATTTTACTTAATATTATGGTCTCGCGGTGCACCCATTTTTCTAAAATGACTCATGTTTATCCTTCGTTATGGCAGGGTAGTACTCTGTCTCTCTCTTTTTAAATTTTAAAATGAAAAAAAAACCGATGACACAGAATTTCAAAACAAAATAATAGACTAACAATAGTTAATATATTGTGTATTCTTACCTTCAAAGTAGTTGTTCAGATTACAAGATACAGGCATGAAAAAATGATCAAACAAACACAATGAAAGCACAAACCATTCTTTTTGATGAACTAACAGGGAATTAATAGTATAATTATCTATCTCATGTATAATAATCTTATCCCTTCTTTCTTTCTCTTTTCCCCCCTCCCAGTTGTTCGTCCCTTTGAGCGGTTTCTTCCCCTTTCACTTTCACAGTGTCTGTTGTACATTTTTTATCTCGTTCTCTCTTGTGTGTAAATACCACATTTTCTTTATCTATGCATCTGTTGATGAGCAGATACGTTTTTCCAAGATGTTGCTGTTATGAATTGTGCTGCTATTAACACGACTATGCATGATCACTATAATATGATATGATGGCTTTTTAGATACAGAATAAAAATCAAAACTCCTTAAGAAAATCAACGGGAAGCTAGATAGTATTCTAAGTAAAACCTTCTTCTCTCTAAAATACAACATATCACCTTGACAATTAGTTTTCATTCTTTAAGCAATTTATCTCTTCTTCTTTCTTTTTCCTTTCTCTTCTTTTCCCCTTTCTCTTTCCCTCTACATTTCCTTCTTCCTCCTCTCCTCTATGGAAATGCCCAATTATGGATTTTAAATCTAAAAACATGTTCAAAACTTATAAAATGATTTCTTTTTTTTGAGGCACCAGGGATTGAACTCACAACCTCGCTCCTGCCAGGGCAGGCGCTTAAGGCACTGAGCCAAACTCCCGGCCCTGGTTTTTTGAGGCAGGGTCGCACTATGTAGCTCAGGCCGGCCTTGCGCTCGCGTTGTAGCCCAAGCCGGCCTCGAACTCACAACGCTCCGCCTACCTCAGCCTCCCGATTATAAAATGATTTAAAGTAGAAATTTCATATTGGAAAATGAAAAGAAGTGAGCACCATGCACAGAGATTACTTGGTCCAAATCCGTGTCCCACACTGCACAAAGGTTGGAGCGTGGGCACTGAAGGCCGGAATGCAGAAGTATGGAGAATTAGTAATTTTATAAATCAGATGCTCCACGAATGCTTTTGAGTCGTGTAGACTTCAGCTGTTTTTCTTGTCTTAGTGTTGGTTTATATGCCAAACTAATTTATCTGCAAACTAGGAACAAAAATAACAAGAAAACAGGAAGTACTGTTTTCAGAGATCAGTTTTTTTTTTTACTAGGTTGTTGCAGACATAACTGTGCTTTTGATTTTCCCTTGAATTTCAGATAAACAACTTCACTTTATGTAAAGTTACATTGTTTGCTTTTTTAGTTGCTTTTAAAGACATGTATATCAACATATTAATGACTAAGAAAAAATTATATTCAAAATGACAGAAGAAGAATTTTTTTCTCTAATTGCTTTGTTTTTTTGTTCATGATAGCGAACATGGAATCCTCTAGGGTCTGAGTCCCCAAGGTCAAATGGTTGAATACAAAGCAAACGAGGTGATCATGGAATGCAGTTTCAAGGTCTGACTCTCCAACAAGAGATCTGTATCCCCATCCCCCAAAATTTGTTAGTTGCCACATCATTAGTTAGCATCATTACTGAACTCTATTCAGCAAATTATTCAGTACTTTTAAAGTAATGGAAATATCTATGAGTAGATTTCAATTCGAAAGGATTTTGTGCACATCACTTTTTAATAACAAGATGTAATCGACTTAAAATATGTCAGAAAAAATGTAAGTCTTGGTAAGTTGTTTCAGTGTTCGTTATTGTTTCATTCACATATGGTATATATTGAAACTCAGAAAAATTCTGGAGGGAAATTTTGAAGCTGAGGGACAGTAATTTTTACTTAAGTTTACCCAATGGTACATATTCAAGGTGCTGAACTCTTCTTTTACTCTTCCTGGGATCGTCTACTGAATTTGAAATCATGTCTTTCAGTGACACATTAGGTCTTCTCTGGTTATTAATAAATATAAGTGCCCTCATGGCACTGAATGATTCAGGAAAAATAAAGTAAAACATAAAAGACTGTATATATAAAATATAAAAGTATGACAGGTATATTATACACATTGTGGTAATCTAAATAAAAGAAAATAGAACAGGAGAAGTATAGTAATATTTTGATTAAATAAGTACTTTTTCTTAGGTGAGCTATGTAGAGAACTTGTAATTAAAACAAGATATATACAAAACCCTAGAGAAAAGGAACCACTTCAATGAATTACAAAAACTAATGATTCATGTAGAATAAAATTTGAAATATTGTAATCAATTGAAAATTGTATTTTGCAACAAAATAATGGATCTGTGTGCTTTTTGGAACTGTTATAGGAACACGTGCAGTAGTTTGACTGTGTTGCATTTTATTATAAAGCACTCTCACAAAATTTAAGCTATTGTATGCAAAGCTTGTGGACAGGGATTATGACAAGGAACCTTCAACTGAAATAAAACTTGGTGATGGTGGGAGTGAAGATGGAGGGATGCTTTTCAATTTCTTTGTTTTCATTTTTATATGACTGACCTTATTATAATCAGAGCCTAAGTTTGTGAAAGAATAAGCAGAAAACACCAGATTATGATGGGAAAGCAATAAGATAGTATATTTTTATGTCACTGAATTAAGAAATAAATAGAAGGCTGAGTTCAAAGCTAAATGTTAATACTAAAATTAACAGCACCCCTAATTCCAAAGCCATAGGGCTTTTTTATGTTTTCTAATTCTTAACCATGGGTACAGTGATTTCAAAATCACTAACTTTAGTACTTAGATTCATTATTTCCAAAGAATGTGGTGACTTATTTTCCCAAAATTATCATCTAAAACTTTATTTTAACAATTACTGTAGCTTGTGTTCATTTTAATGCACCTTTTCTCCTTGGAAACACTAAATATACAGCGTGGACTTTGCTCTACAAATGGCTGTAAGATGCAAAAGGAAAGAAGAACTTTAAATTCTTCTAACCTACTGTCTTCCATTTTGCCATAACTACCTGTATTTATTACATTCAAGGCATGCATTTAACACACTGTGGTGCACTTCTGGAGGTGAATAAAAGAATTTTTAATAATTTGTCCACCTTGTACTGAGATGTAGGTAAGTGAAATATCCCTGATGATCCATAATATTATTAAAGACTGACATGATAGCGCAGAGCTCTAGGAAGAGTCTTGACCTAGGCAGGATGTGTGGTCAGGATTCCGTCAATGAGATGATGGGTCATGCAAGGAGTAGCGAGAATTTGGAGATGAATGAGATAGGGCAGAACATTGGCTTTCTTTATATTAAGTTTATGCTATAACAAATCTATAAAATATAAAAACTGTACACATTAATATGTTACTCCTATATGAAGTTTCATTACACATATGCATTGTGTAATGTTTAAATCAGGATAAATATGTCTATCTCCTAAAACATCATTTTCTTTGTTAAAAAATTCAAAATCCTTTCTTTTAACTTTCTGAGGTGCACAAGAAATTATTGTTTATCTATAATCAACCTGCCCAGGATCTCCTTGCTCCAATCTCAAGGTAACTTGGTGTCTGATGCTGGAAAACATCCCATCTCTCTCTCCCCTCTGCTTCCTGGAACTGTCAGCCCATACTGAAATGTTGTAAGGTGAAAACTTCAGGTTTGACACATGAGCGACATTGTACAGTAAATGCCCTTTTGTGTTTGGTGTATTTCATTTAATAATTTCCTACTCTACTGCATGATTCCAAATGACAGGATCACATTTTTATGCCTCAAAATTATTATATTAGTACTGTATTTTCTTTTCCTACTCAACAGCTGATGGATATTAACTTGCTTCCATGTCAGGGCTTCTGTGAATGGTACTGCAATAAACTTGAGAATGGTGATTTCTTTGCAACAGATTGAGTCTATTTCCTCTAGAAAAACTCAATAGGCATTGTACTGGATCATATGGTAGTACAGTTTGTAATTATTTTTTGAGAACTTTATTTTTGTTTTGTATTAGGGCTGTATTCATTTGGATTCTTGTTCACATTATAGATGCCTTGATTTTTTTCCATGTCTTATCAACATTTGTTGTCTTTCTATAGAAACCATTCTGAGGTAATATCTCATGATTTTTATTTGTATTTCCCTAATGTTTAGTGGTGTTTGACAACATTTTTGTAGATTTGCACATCTTCTTTAGAGTAATTAAATTTGTTGCTCAGTTTTCAAAAATATTGCATTACTTGGTATTGAGCTTTTCAGCTCCTTGTATATTGTTGAGATTAATTCCTTGTCAGTAATATACACAGCAAGTATTTTAACTCTTGTCATAGACATAGATCCTCACTCTTGTGTCTGATTTCTTTTTTGTGCATATGAGATTTAGTTTTGTGTGATGCCATTCATTTTTATTCTTGCTCCTCTTTCTTGTGCTTTTGAAATCTTGTTCAAACCATTCTTTCATATTCCGATATCCTGCAGCAATTCCTCTATGTTTTCTTCTAGGAGTTTCATGTTTTACACTGAAGTCTTCAAATCATTTTGAATTAATTTTGTGATTGATGGCAGTGAGGGCTCTAGTCTTACTAGGCAGCATGTGGATTTCCCATACCCACCAATTATTGAGATTTTCCCTTCCCCATATGTGTTGAAAATCGATTGGGTTTGAGTACTTGGGTTTGCATCTATTCTGTTTTGTCAGAGTGGACTCTTTGGTAGTTTTGCTAATTCAATTTTTTTTGATAACTAAAGTATTGTTGTGTATTTTGAAGTCAAGTAATGTAATCTTTCATTCTTCTGATTGAGATTATTTGACTACTATATGTTTCCTTCTAGTTCCAGAAAACTGTTATTTTCCTAGCATTGGGAAGAATATCATCGATAATTTCATAGAGATTGCCTTGAATCTGTAAATTACTTTGGGTAGAATGGACATTTTAACAAAATTAATATTTCCAGTTCATAAATATGGAGTAGCTTTCTATGTAAGTGTGTGTGTGAGACAGAGAGAGAAGAGGGAGGGAGATTTCTTTAATTTCTTTCATGAGTACATAGATTGGAGTGGAGGAATAATTCAGTTCCTTATTTCAACTAATCTTAATGTATATTACTATGTAGTTCTCATAAATGGGATTGTTTTCTGGATTTCTATTTGTTATTGGGTTGTAGTAATGCCATTAAGTATGCTGATTTTATATCAATTGACATTGTTTAAACCATTTACTATCTTGCCACAATTGACTATTTGGAGTTTTATAATTGTATATTCTAGTTCATATATATATATATATATACTCACACACATACATATATATTCATCTCCAATTGTGAAACTGAGCTTCCTTGTTCTAGAAATCTTTCATGTTTTCTCCATTCAGTATAATGTTACTTACTGGCTTATTATACATACTCTTATTACTTGAGGTATGGTCATTCTATACCTAATTTATTCAGGGTTTTCTGTGATGACGGAATGTTAAATTGTATCAAATGCCTTTTCTGCTCCTACTGAAATTCTGATGTTCTTTTACAATTCATTCTGTTGATTGGGTCCTTCATGTTTATTATTTGCATGTGTTGAACTATTCTTACATGTCTGACATGATTCCCATTTGATCATGCTCAATATAAATTTAATGTGCTGTGAAGTTCAATGTCTTACTATTTTTAGGAGCATTTCTGTATATATTAGCCTGTACTGTCCATTTCACTGTGGACATCTGGCTTTACTAATAGAGTAATGCTGACTTCATACGATACGTTTGGAAAATATTCCTTCTTGGTAGTTTGGAATGTTTAACACAGTATGTACTAAGAACAGACCACATCAAGAGCAAAACATAATATAAAATATAAGAATATTTTCTTAGGAAATCATTTTATAATACTGAACATTTGAGCTTTATAAATTACCACATAGTATATTTGCAACAAAAATATTATTGGCAGAAATTTTTATGAGATCATTTAAAATTTGTTTGATGAATCCATTAACTAGGATGAGTACAGAAGGGCAAACATTCAGCATATCAGCACAGAATTGTAAATATCTGACTTAATTTATCTTCCTGTAATGCATTAGATATATCGACTCTCCTTAAAGAATCTGCTGACATGAACCTGCGAAGCCAACATTCTGTTCAGTGCTGCTGTGATTTTGCTGTATGTCTCCTTTGTTATTATATGACTGTATTTCATGATGGAGATTTGTAGATATCACATATATTTATGCATAATTTATATGTGATAGTACTGATAAATGTAATAAGTTCTGACATATGAATGAGTTCCATTCTGGGAAAACATTTGTAAATTAGATTCCTTTGTAAGTACAACAAAGTGAGCATATACACTTTTGGAACAAATATACAATGTAAATCATAAAAAAAGAAAATACACACACAAACACAGTAACTCCAGATCGTGCTGTGCTGCTGTATTCTATTGCACTGTGCAGACAGCACACAGCAGCACAACTGTGACTGTGTCTGGCAGACACATGAAACACTTCTGTGATTTGTTTTCATTTACAAATGTTCATAATGTCAAGTTCATTCCTATCTGTGAAAGTTTGGGACTCAAATGATGGTAAGACAGGAAATTACTGTAAAGTATTTTTATTTCACATTTTAAAAAATACTACTGAAGAGTGAAGAAATTTTTCCATATTGAAAAAGTCAGAGACACAACATTCACAGATGCAAACTGACCATCGCTGACTTCACAGTCTCATGTCAACTCTCATTGGAGTGTCTACCAAACCAACCTATAAAGTCAGAACTCAAATTTAGTTTCCCATTATTCTCACTTCATAAAATGTAAAGTGTCTTGCTGCATCACTTGGGAAACCAGAGCTTTGTGACCTCATTCACCCTGGTGGGATTCTCAGAATACCAACACCTCCAGTTGCCCCTCTTCCTGGTGTTCCTGACCATCTACACGGTCACTCTGTTGGGGATCCTGGGCATTCTCCTTGTCTTTAGGATCAATCCTAAACTTCACATGCCCATGTACTTTTTCCTCAGCCACCTTTCCTTCTTAGATATCTGCTATTCCTGTGTTTTTACACCCAAACTCTTAGAGATCTTAATTGTGGAAGAAAGGACGATCTCCTTCAAGGGATGCATGACACAATTTTTCTTCATTTGCACGTTTGTGATTACAGAGATGTTCATGCTGGCAGTGATGGCCTATGACAGGTTCGTGGCCATCTGTAACCCCCTGCTCTACACAGTTGCTATGTCTCCTAAGCTCTGTGCTCTCCTGGTAGCAGCAACTTATATGTGGGGTGGACTGTGTTCCTTGATACTTACACATTCCCTTTTGTTACTAACTTACTGTAACTCTAAAGTCATTGATCATTGTGGCTGTGAATATTCTGCCATCATTTCAGTATCATGCTCAGATTCCTCCTTCAGCCAGATGGCATGTCTAATAATTTCTATTCTGAGTGAGGCTTGCAGCCTCCTGATCATTCTTGCTTCCTATGTGGTCATAGTTGTGACCATCGTCAGGATGCCCTCCAAGGGTGGACTCCGAAAAGCCTTCTCTACTTGCACCTCCCACCTGACTGCCATCAGCATCTTTCATAGCATCATCCTGCTTCTCTACTGCGTGCCCAGCTCCAAGAACTCCTGGCTTCTTGTCAAAGTATCCACTGCCCTGTATGCAGTCCTGATCCCCATGCTGAATCCCCTCATCTACAGCCTCAGGAACAAGGATGTGAAAGAGTCTATCAGGAAGATAATTGTGTCTAAGTTGTTTTAGCATTCAATATAATTGAAATAATTGGATTTCTTCATGACTGAACTGCATTCATTTTTGTGTGCATTTGTAAATGTATGATTATGCTTTAAATTAATTAAATACTAACTAAATACTGCTCAGTGTTTGGAATACTTTAATTTTTTTCTATTTTGATATAAATATCCTCTGATTTACTTTATATGAGGAATTTCTGAAAATATGTATACAACAGCTCTTTTGTGAACATTATGAAAATCAGAATGAAGAAGAAGATTTTATTTAGTACTTGTTACATCTGTCTTAACTTCAACTTGTCTTTAATAAAAATACTATAAATAGAGACAACAACTGCCTCTGTTTGGTCCATACCTAAGATCCTATAACCCATTCTTTTCAGTCTGCAAGTTCTATAAAGCATTCAGTTGATACAGATTTTTTATGTGATGATCTGAAGAATTCTGTTTTATTGAAAAAGTATACTACATAATACAAATTTATTATATGGAAAGCTGTCCATCAGTAAATACCAAATACATAAAAATATTTACACTTAATTCTACATAGACCATTTGGCAATGAACATTTTACATTAAAAAAAGAAGTTTATCTTCTTTAAAAACTATAGACTCTCACCCAGGCATGGTGGCACATGCCTTTAATCCCAGCACTCAGGAGGCTGAGGTAGGTGGAGCATTGTGAGTTCGAGGCTGGCTTGGGCTACAACATGAGCAAGGCTGGCCTGAACTACATAGCACAACCCTGCCTCAAAAAAAAATAGGGCCAGAAGTTTGGTTCAGTGTCCTAAGCACCTGCTTGGTGGGTGTGAGGTTGTGAGTTCAATCCCCAGTACTGACCAAAAGTAAAAAAAAAGGTATAGACTCTGACCATTACGTCCCAAAGGACGAGCTGGCTGGCAGACGGTGAGTCTGAGCTCTGTGCCCCTCCATTACATCCTGTAGGGTGCGCCAGTTGGAAGAGCGTAAGACATGTGGAAGCCCCAACACCCAGGACAACATCCCAGTGTACAGATGCACACACGCACACACACACACACACACACCTCTGGAGGATGAAGTAATCAGTGAGGCCAGTAATGTGGAATCATCTGAAGTAGCAGTAACTCTGAAGAACTCCCCTGACAGAAGCTCAGTCTCAGCCCCCACATCCAGAGGCCATATCCAGCACATTTCTGGGATGCAACATGGTCATTATCACAAAACTGTAAACACCAGAAGAAGAAACTGATCACAGATGCCCTCACGAGCCTGCCAGCTGCTATCAGGGACCTGTAGCCAGCACTGGTGGAAAAACCAGCCAGCCACTCTCCTGCACATCTTCCACCATTGGGGGACTCTTAGTGTAGCTGCATGTGTATGGAGAAGCCAGCCCTGCACCTACTGCCTCCCTGGGAACTTAGGGTAGGAGAAACCCAGGTGCCTGACCCATTCTCCTACACTACGGATGGGCAGCCAATGTGAGAAGCTCCTGGGACCCCACAGCAGGCTTGTCCCGAGGAACCCAGGAAAATGTCAATATGAAGGAGCAAAAGGTAATCTCAGATGTCCAGCCCACACAGAACAAGTCTAGGAGACATAGAAACTGAAGAAATTAGAAGTTGCACACCAGAAATTTCTGACAGTGTAGCAACCAAAGTAAAGAAATGACTTCTTGAAGCTGTGAAAGTAATCACATCAGAAATAATATCTCAGGTAAAAGAACAAATGATAAATATAATGAAAGAAATGTGGAACATATCTAAAGGAGACACAAGTAAAAAAGAGGAGCATTGTAAAACGATGGAAATCTTGAACAAAACAGGAAAAAACTAAAAGGCATGAAACAAATTGAAAGAGATATCCAGGAAATTAAACACTCCATTGAAAGCTAGCAAAGTCGCTTGAAAGAGACTGAAGATAAACTTTCAGACCTTGAAGACAGGGTTGCAGTTAGTCATCATGAAAGGAAAGATCTCTTAAAAATAACAAGAAACCAGGAAATAACAATTCAATGGCTGCAAGACGACACCAAGAAAAATGATTTAAGAGTGATAGGTGTCAGCGAAAAAGAAAGGGGATTAACACAAATGACATAAAAAGATTATATATAGAGATAATAGCAGAAAACTTCCCAAGCATGGGAAAAGGAACTGACATACAGATAAACGAGGCATATAGCACTCCGAGTAGCCATAACCAAAATAAATCTACACCCAGACACATAATAACCAATATCCTAGAAATTCAGAACAAGAACAGACTATTAAAAGCTGTTAGAGAAAAGAAACAGGTCATCTATAAAGGAAAACCCATCAGAATCATGGCAGACTTCTCAACATACCATCAAGTCAAGGAGAGCTTGTAGTGAGGTGTTTCAAGTCCTAAAAGAAACTTCCAAACCAGATTGATGTATCTTGCAATTTTTTTCAAAATTAATGGAGAAATAAGATACTTTCATGATAAAGAACAACTGAAGGAATAATGGCCACCAAACAAACCATATAAAGAGTGCTGAAGGATATTCTAGAAAGAGATAAAGATGATCAAAGTTCCAGGAAGAGTAGCAAGAGATTGAAGCGGGGGAGGGGAAGAAGGGGAACCGATGGCAGGAGGATAGCATGGTAGAGTTGAGCCAGTGCATGTTGATCATAACCATTAATGTGTATGGCCTCAATTCACCAATGAAAAGAAACACAGGCAGTGTGGGTTAGGAGATAAGTTCTATTAATACGCTGTATTCAAGAAACATGTTTGACTTGAAAGATAATTCATGGACTGAAGGTCAGAGGAGACAAGACAATACTTCACGTGACAGGAACCCAGAAAAAACCATGGGTAGCTTGCCCATCAACCACAGAATGGATAGGAAAGATATGATATTTTTATATAATGGAAAGCTACTAAACTATAAGGAAGGATAATCTCAAGGCACTTAAAGGTTAACTTGAGATTATGACCATGACTGAAATGGTTTGAACTCACATGGGTGAACCTCGTGGTGTCTCCCTAGTATAAAAACTGAAGGAGTCAGTCAAAATATACAATACATATTGTGAAGGTAAAAGGGGAGGAAATGGTGTAAATCGAGAAGATAGTAGCCATTGTTAATTTCCTATTACCTTGTTTTGAGTTCTTGTATTGTTTTTATTGCTTTGTTTTGTTTCATTTTATTCTGTTTTGTTTTGTTAGATTCTATTATGTCTGATGGTATAGGCAGCAATTTTGAAGGTAACAAAATATATTATGGTAGTCATTGTTGATTTCCTGTTATCTTGTTTGAAGTCCTGTATCACTTACATGGTTTTGTTTTCATTGGTTTTATTCTGTTCTATTTTGTTTGGCTTAATTATGTCTTATGAAATGTGCAGCTCTTTTGAAGATAACAAGATATATTATAGTAGCCATTGTTTATTTCCTATTATCTTGTTTTGAAGTCCTGTATCATTTGCATGGCTTTGTTTTGATTGGTTTTATTCTGTTCTGTTTTGTTTGATTTTATTATGTCTTATAGTTTGTGCAGCTTTTTTAAAGATAACAAGATATATTATGTTCGCCATTGCTGATTTCCTGTTATCTTGTTTTGAAGTCCAATATTGCTCTCATTGTTTTGTTTCGTTTGTCTTTATCTGTTTCATTTTGTTTGGTTTTATTAACTTTAAGATAAAGTAAAATAAAAAGTCTATACTCTGGTATAGGTAAATCATATTTGGCATTGTACATTTTGTTTCTTCTCCATGAACCAGAACAAGAAACTGTGTTTGTACATATATGTTCATCACAGTAGTTCGGTAATTTGTGTCAATAAGATGGTGCATCAATTTTTATTACTTTTTAAAACTTTGATTGAAAAAATTTCACATTCATTTTCATGTCTGAGAAAGGTATAGAGATCTCAATTATTTTTCAGCTAGTTTATTCTGTAATTGGACAGTATAATGAGGCTTTATATGTAATTCATAGTTCTTTTTCTGGCATCTGTTATTTATTAATGAAAAGAAACCAATCACAAATGCCAGTGATATACAATAATTAGTTGTGTAGGGCCAGGAGTTTGGCTCAGTGGCTTAAACACCTGCCTGGCAGGTGCGAGGTTGAAAGTTCGATCCCTGATAGCACACATACAAAATTAGTTGTTGTATCGATGCAAGGTTGAAAGTTCGATCCCTGATAGCACACATACAAAATTAGTTGCTGTATCGATGACCTGACTAAAGTAGCTCTGCTACTACCAGTTGAGTACCTTGGGGTTAGAAAATGGCTACCTTCATTTCAATTAAATACCAGACTGAATATGTTAATGGGGGTCAAACATAGAAACTTACAAAAATATTTATTTATTTATTTATTTATTGCTATATATGTCATACTAAAAATCTCTCACACCTGTAAAGTCAACCATTAATTAGTTGCTTAATGTTAGTCAACCAATTTTTTTTTTAGTTAGGGTCTCCCCAGGCTGCTGTGACTGGCCTTGAACTCGCTGTGTAGCCTAGGCTGGACTTGAACTCATGGTTATCCTCTGGCCTCACCCTCCCAGGTGTTGGGATTACAGGCCTGCGTGAACATGCCTGGTCTCTAACCTGACCATTTCAATTCTAGCTGCCCTAAAATATAGTATTCCTTAAAATTATCTGCACATATCTCATTTTCAAACACCTGTAGAGAGTGCATCTCTTAATATTTCATTGTCAGCAGTAGTGGTTGTGGTATTTTAGTGGTTCAGTCATCGACATCACTGCCTTTCTTCCCTGACCTGGACCCTACAGGAGTAGATGCAAGAATTCCATTAGGTGAATGTATAATCCTAGTGACACCACCTGTAGGGGTATACTGAGGAAGAAAAGAAGTATCTACAGCAAAATCCTGGCATCAAATATACACAAATTCTTTAAAGCCCCATTAAAGAAATATTCACAATTTCACATAAAGCTTATAAGTTTAAATGCAAGACTATGTAAATTAAAATATTAAATATATTCCTGTATAAACACGGGGCAAAC
>RJWM01044363.1:0-13307 GCA_004363535.1 Dasyprocta punctata | reverse complement strand
ATTGTCAATTCCATTAATTTCTGCACTGATCTTTATCATTCCCTTGCTTATACTAGTTTTACATTTGAATTTTCCTTGTTTTTCTAGGACCTTGAGGTACATCATTAGGTTATTTATTTGGGCTCATTCTGTGCTATGGTTTATAGCTAGATGTTCCCCCCAAAGCCTCATGTGGTATAAGTGGTGCTTTAGAAGGTGACTGGATCATGGGGGTGCAATATTAATCAGTTGACTAATCTACTGATGAGTATATAATGAAATGTGATATTGGGAGGTGAAGCCCGGTGGAGGGAGGTGGGTCACTGAGAGAATGACCTGGAAGGGTGTGTCTTCCTCCTCATTCCCTTGATCACTCTTGCTGCTTCCTGACTGCCATGCTATGAGCAAACCTCCTCTGCCATGTCCCTCTACCATGCCCCCTGTCTTGGAGCTAGCTGACTATAGACTGAAATCTTTGTAAACAGTGAGCCAGAATAAACCTTTCCTCCTTTCCTCTGTATTGTGTCTCAATGATGAAAGAAGTAAGGTAAAATACCTTGTTTTTCTGATGTGAGGTTCACAATGATAAACTTCCCCCTTAGGATTGCTTTCATGGTATTCCATAGGTTCTGGTTTATTGTATTGGCATTATCATTTGATTCGAGGAACTGTCTAACTTATTCTTTGATTTCTTATGTGATCCATTGATTATCCAAGAATGTATTATTTAATCACCATGTGTTTGCATAACTTCTGTGGTTTCTTTTGTCGCTCGTTTCAAGGCCAGCCTGAACTGCATAGTGAGGCCCTGTCTCAAAAACTAGGGCTGGGGATTTAGCTCAGTGGCTTAAGCACCTGCCTGGCAGGCATGAGGTTGTGAGTTTGATCCCTGGTACAAAAAAAAAAAAAAAAAAAGTTAATTGAACTTGAAGAGCGGATGGAGAAGGTTGTGATTTATAGCCAATTGGTTAGAAACACAAGTAAAATGACCTGGAACTTACAGCTGGCATCTGGGAAGAGCAGAGTTGTGGACCGAGCACCCAATCTGTGGAATTAGTTGAATCTATCTCCAGGTATGTAGTATAAGAACTGAAGGATTAAAGGACACCCAGCTAGAGTCTGCTTGCTTGGTATGTGGGTGGACACTCCCCTCCCCACAAATCTGGTATCAGAAGTCTTCCTTGTTGATTGTTGGTGTATGGCCGCAGAGGGAAAAACAAAGTACTTTGCCTCAGAGTCTCAGACCTTGAGAGACACCGGGAGAGAGGGATTTGGATGTTGTTTGTTTTCTAGCATCAGCCCTCAAGCCTTTCTTACAAAGGAAATAACCCTAAGACTCCCAAACTGAAGTAAGGGCTTTAGGTTTAACTGACTGCTGCATCTGTAGTTCTCTGTCAGATGTCTCTGATCGTATTTATTTCCATGTTCTTTAACCCTACTGGGAAGTTTGTCAGAAATAGCAGAGGATGGCCCAGCTCTTGCGTGTCACATGGAAACCATCGTTAACACCTCTGATGTTTTCCCCACCCCTATGTGCATATGTGTCACTCTGTCACCCAGCAGTCATGTTGACAAACAGGACTGGTTGTTTTCTGCAGTTCTTCTAAAAACAAATACCAAACTTATTTAAAATTAACTAGAATTTTTTCCTTTCCTAACCTTGTTTCTTTTATTTCTTTCCCTTGTCTAATTGCTCTGGCTAATGTTTCCAGAACTATCATGAGTAGGAGTGGTGATAGTGGACACCTTTCCCTTGTTTCTGATTTTAGAGCAAAAGCTTCCAGTTTTTGACCATTTAGTATGATGTTAGCTATTGGTTTGTCATAGATGGTTTTTATCAGATTGAGACAAAGACCATCTACCCCAATTTTCTGTAGGATTTTTTATCATAAAGAGATGTTAGACTTTGTCAAATGCTTTTTCTGTATCTTTTGAGATGATCATGTTTTTGTCCATGGCTCTGTTAATATGGTGTATTATAGCATTTGCAGATGACATGACACTCTACATAGAAGACCCCAGAAACTACACCAGAAGACTTTTAGATTTAATAACCAAATTTAGTTGCATAACTGGATACAAAGTCAACACTTAAAAATCAAAAGTGTTCCTGTATGCAAATAACAAACTCACTGAAAGAAAAATTAGGGAAACCACACCTTTCGCAATAGCATTGAAAAAAATGAAATACTTATGAATCAGTCTAAAGAAGGAAATAAAAGACCTTTACATTGAAATCTATAGTACTTTGAAAAAGGAGATCAAAGAGGATATCAAAAAATGGAAAGTTATCCCAGATATCCCTTGTTCTTGGGTAGGAAGAACCAATATGGTTAAAATGCCCATGCTTCCAAAATTTTATGAAGATTTAATGCAATCTTGATCAAAATACCAATAGCATGCCTCACAAAATTAGAGAAAACAATCCTAAAATTTATTTGAAACCAGAAAAGACTTAGAATAGCAAAAGCAATTCTGGGCAACAAAGGCAAGGTAGGGTACATCACAATCCCTGACCTAAAACTATATTACAAAGCTACCATGATCAAACCAGCATGATACTGACAAAAAAAGAGACCCAAGATTCAATGGAACATATTAAAAGATCCAGAAAAAACTCCAAACACACTCAACCACCTTATCTTTGACCAAGGGGTGAAACAGCTTCACTGAAAGAAAGATAGCCTTTTTAATAAATGGTGCTGGAAAAACTAACTTTCCATATGCCAAAGATTAAAACTTGACCCATATCTCTCAGCATGCACTACTAAAACAGAAATGGATCAAAAAGATAAATGTTAAAACAGAAATACTAAATCTTCTGGAAGATAAAATAAGCACAACTTTTGAAGACATTGCTGTAAGCAAAAGACTTTTTGAATGAAACCCTGATTGCATGGGAAATTTCGCAAAGAATCAACAACTTGGATCTCATCTTATTAAAAATATTTTGCACTGAAAAATAAACAACCAAAAGAATGAAGAGACAACCCACAGAATGGGAAAAATTTTTTGCCCATTTTTCCTCAGACAGAGGACTGATATCTAGAATAAATGAAGAACTCAAAAAATCAGAGCCCCCAAATTTAAAGACCCAATCTAAAAATGGGCATCTGAAATGAATAGACACTTCTCAGATGAAGAAGTAGAAACAAATACATATATGAAAAAATGTTCAGCATCACTGGTCATTTGAGAAATGCAAATTTAAAGCAAGACTGAGAAGAATGGCTGTCATCAAGAAATCAACCTATCACAAATGCTGGTGGGGCTGTGGAGACTGGTGCAACCAGTGTTTATGGAAGTATAGACTGGTGCAACCAGTGTGGAAATCAGTGTGGAGATTCCTCAAAAACTAAAAATAGACCCAGACATTCCCCTTCTTGGTATCTTTCAGAAAGAATTAAAAGCATCATACCATAGTGATATATGAACACCAATGTTTATAGCAGTGCAGTTTATAATAGCTAAGTCTTGGAAACAGCCCAAATGGCCATAACTGGTGAATGGATAAAGATCTATTGTTTAATAATACAATGAAGCAGTATTCTGCCATAAAAAAGGATAAACTTGAGACATTTGTAGGTAAATGGATTCACATTGAGACCATTTTTAAGCAAAAAACATTAGATGCTATGTTCAAATATTACATGGTTTCTCTGACATCAGAAACCAAAAGGGTAAATAAAGACCAAAATGTATAGTAAAATTGTGAAATAGGAAGGAAATGTTCAATAAGGAGGGGAACTAGGAAGGAGGGACAGAGAAAGGAAAGAAAGGAAAAAAAAAGAATAGAAGAAAAAAATGAAAATGAAATTTTTATAAATAAGGAGGGGAAGAGTGGTTGAAGGAAGGGAATGGGAATGGGAAGAAAAGAAGAAGCAAGATATATCATGTACAGATACAAATTCCCTATAATGAATGTTATCATTATGTATATCTAAAATGTACCAGTAAAATTAATTTTTAAAAAATTAACTAGAATTTTAAGCTTTACCAGCTGGTTGAGAAGTCATGTTGGTAGCATTGTCACTTTCTTCCCCTGGATCACGTAGGTTCCACTTAGGGATCCCAAGACTATAACTAACACTTTCTTTCTATGAGCATGATACATACATGGGACTGTACTTCTTTCGTAGAACCCAGGCGTTAACTTTCCTGCCTTCTGAAAACACAATGACTTGCAACTTAGCAGTTTCGTAAGAAATCTTCAAGTGTTTGTCAAAGCACCCTCAGTAGATGATGTGGTCCTCAGTACTACAGATATTTCTCTTAAAAGAGGATACCCTAGTTAATTGGGAGGCATTTCCAGAGGGTTAATGAACTTGTTATTTATGAGATCCCTGTATGCAGTTCATTCCATAACAGGAGTCCTTCAATTAGAAAAGGTGATACAAAATCAGTGTTGACATTAGTTGAAATGACCAGTGGTACCACTCATCCCTGGAGCCATCCAGTTTGACCTTAACTCATTGGTCAGCATTGTTATGGATACAATTGCCCTTGCTTTTCATTTTAAGGGCCAAGGTAGTACCTGTGAAATTACTAATATACCTTGCTGATCTTGGATTACTATATCAGGACAAGTGGCAAGATCAGTACAGAAATTGAAAGAGAAAGACACCTGATTCTCTAAGGTAGACCCTGATGATTAATAGGATTTATGGGATTATTTATTGTTCAATTTCCTAGGTTTGGGATTCTTAGAAGAATGGTCGAAATCAACACTACAGTTTGTTCTCATCCCACTGATTGGACTTCTATGCTGTGTGAGACAAAATGAACAGATCTTGTTTCAGCCTCTATTGGTCTGATTAATCAGGGTGGCCAATAAAGCATCTTCCTCATGGAAAAATCCACCAGACTCCAAGGCAGTACAGATAGATGCACTTATTATTAAGTATAATAAAGATATTGCAAGCAGATTTATATTCCATTATACCACAATGGGGGTCTTCTAGGCTTGGATTTCCTCCTCTGTAGTGGAATCCATTATATGTGTAGATATCATCTGGCTCTTTTTATACCATTTTGTGGGTTTCAGGGCTTGGAAACCAGCACAGATGCTCACAGTTTGACTACTGCTGTTGCTGTTAGCAGTAAAGTCCTTTGCCTCTGCACTGGGCATCTCAGGTCTTCTGCCAGAATCTATGAAACTATGGCAAGCAAGCCTGTCAGCCTTTAAGAGGGTAGAACCTCTGGCCCTTCACAGCTTTTCATGTCATTCCAGAACTTACCTTATTTGTAATGCTTTTAATGGGTTAAAGTTTTTCACCAAATGAACTTAGCATTAGTCTCTTCCTTATTAACCACAAAAAAGGGCTAATGAAGAACTCATGTGACATTTGCTGTTCTTCATATCACTGTCCCTTTTAGTGGATTTATCCAGGCTCTTTAGCCTTCTCCAAGGGAGCAGAAATTCCCTCAATGGATCTTTGCCAGGCTCTATTTCCTGTAGTTTTTGTACCATCTTACCTCACCCAACGGTCAGTTCTTGGTCTTAATCCACCTTAGTTGCAATGGTTACTATTGATTGACCCAATATGCATTCTCTCACCCCCTTCAAGGTGAGTTCTTGTTGGGACCCAAACATTATTCATACATTGACTTATTTCCAAGCATCCAGGGCAAGGTGACCCATCTCCAGCTTCAGAGGTGGAATTAATTGGTCTAAGAGTAATCTATTCATTCCCTTTGTGAAAAGACTAATTCTGGCCAACAACATTTAGATGTCTGAGAGAGTTTCTCTGAAATGTTACATTTCTCTCTTAAAAGAAAGCCACAAAAGTAAACATATCCTACCGCTAGATATGATGTTTGGAACATCCATAACTATCTTACTCTCAGTTTGAAAATGAAGCCACTATTCAGAATGGCAGAGCAGAGAAATGATGATAATGTTGTGCTATTCAGTTAATCAGCTTTGCCCATCCTCTCTACCTCTGGGCTTCCTGTTAAATGACTAAGCGCATTTCTGAAATGTTGAAGTCAGTTTGAGTAGTTCATTTGACCACTTGTTAGCAAATATTAAGCAACATTCTAGAAGCCCTTCTGGTACCTTAAATGAGCTCATGAATTTAAGGCTTGTTGTTGTGATTTTGGGTGCTGAACATTGGTTTTAAGCATGCTAAGTTTGTGCTGTACCCACTGAGCTACACCAGTAGCACCTTTATATTTAAGGTTTATAACAAACCTATCAGACTTATTATTTCTTTCATTTTGTGAGCAAGGAAACGAAGATATAAGAGCTTAGAAATCTGTACAAGTTGCAAGCTAGTTAAATGAGAAAGCTAGAATTTGATTCCAGACCTGGCTCAGAATCCACAGAAATGACCACTGCTTCATTACTTCACACGAGGCAGCCTCTTGAAAACTAAAGCTTTCCAACTGATTTTCAGTACATTTCTCAGGGCTTCCTCAAGGGGAACGAGGGTTGAGATTCTCTTCATCCACCAAGTCATACCTGCAGGACAGCTTCACTCTCTCATGCCCACCTGCAGGGTCCACTGCTTGCCAAGGACAGACTAGACATTAATGTCAAGTATCATGCTCTATTTGAACACCAAAGAAAACAGCTAAATGTTAATATGCGAACTTTTGTTTCACATTTCATGCATTTCAAGCACCTTGACCCAAGGAACCTATCTGAAGGGAATCTACTGTCTGAGCAAAATCCCACATTTCAGGAGAGACTTTCTGCTCTTACTCTCTGCCTGGCTGCCAGCAACTGGAAGCTTTTATAATTGTCCTTTTGCCATGAAGAAGCATAAGCATAAGCCTTTCTCAGAAATTATATATATGTTATGTAAGCTTTGTATAGGTATGTATAAACTTATATAATCATAAGATATTTCTGCCCTTGCAAACATATATATTCTCTGGATAATCAGCACAATAACCCCAACATAGTGTGATAGGGGAGTGGAAAGGAGCATTATTACCAGACAGGATCAACCGATTTACCTTTGCTTCTCCTGCCCTTTGTCCTGCGACCTCCCTTCCCTTGTCTTCATTGCTAGGTCCTGTCTACTGACCTCATTCTACCCAACCTGTGATTAGTAAAAAATCTGGACTTTGCGCAGGAACAAAACTTGCCTGCCAACCCTCCCATCCTCCACCCTTTCCACTACTATCAGCAAATTATCAGACAGATTTTCAGAGTTATTTTTTAAACAATCAGAGGAAAGGTGAAAGGCATACTTCACTAGGGTAGAGGTTGTCAGTGGGTGGCTCTGTTTGATTAAGTCATGTGTGCATATTGCTTCACCCTCAGGTAACATTCCTTTAACACTGATCTCTGAGGTCGCCTCGTAAGAAATAGGAATAACAGTGTGTAACTCATTTCTAAACCAGAAAATTTGTTATCTTGAATGAAATGAAGATGGGAAAACTTCACATTTGAGAGATTTTTAAATGTCATAGAATCTCCTTAGATCTAAAAATGGATTTGTTTTGTTTTTCCTTCAAGTCATTTGTATAATAAGCATCTGAAGCTTTCTTTTAAGCAAATCTTAAACGAAGCAGATGGTCCAAACTTATTTGAATTTGGACCTCAAAAAGTATAAAGCCTTTTTTTTTTCTAACTCACACTGGGCTTTTAAGTCAGAACTTTGAAAGGTCGTATTTTTCTATGGGTCGTTATAGAAGAGTATGCTCAGAGAAGGTTGTATGCGTGCTGGGAAAATTATTTATTTTACATTTGAAGATTTCAAATATACATTCTCTAGGAAAAATACAGAAAAATGGTACTGAGGAAGAGAAACTACAATTATGAGAGGTTTATATGTTCTGTTAAAATACTTTCCTTTCTAAGAATCTTCCTAGCTTCTTAATGAAATAGTTCAATACCAAGGAGATGGTGAGGGTAATATATTTATCTTTTGGAAATAAAATACCAGTCCTCATTTTACAGATAACAAGCACTTTATTTAGGTATTCTTAAAATAGAATTATTTTTAATGTGATATATGACATACTACAGTATAGCATAATTACTATTCTTTTTTCTGATTTTAGAAACAACAGATACTTATTATAGAGAAATTTAAAAATACTCCTTCATTCAAACAATAATATTTTTGAGCTACTACTAGATATAGGCCATAGGAATATAATCAGTGCCAAACAAAACCCGATATAGTCTTTGTTCTCACGGAGTTTAGAATTGAATAAAAAACACCATGTTCAATATTGAACATTTTTTATGGTAAGATAAAACTTACCTATAATTTAGAATGTCGAGTTCAAGACTGTATTTTGATAATAAGTTAGACAGTTAGGAAAATTTACTAATTAGTTGAGTAGCGAGAGAACTGTATCTTGAACACTTCTTGAATGAACGCATTATTGGATACTCATCACTAACTTAATAAACCAAATCACCTTTATTTCTCCCAAGAAACTGCCAAAACATTCACCTGCTGGATAAGCAACAGGTGCCATATCTTCTCTTGAGGATTTTTTCTCTTGCTGAGAAGTCCACAAAACCAGGTCTCAAAGGGTGGCAAAGGCCAGTTTCTTTGCTGAGGCACCACACAGTTGTCCCATAGTATCCTCTAGCATAGAGTGAGCCCTGCATAAGCCCTCAGCAATGTTTATCCACCCCTGACCTGATGCTTACCTGACCCAGATAACCACACAGTTTGCTCAGGTCTTCCAGAGAGCACGATCCCATGCGCTTGGAGCCACAGTCAGTGCTCCCCTCACCTGTACTCTGAGTGTTGTGTTATGTACATGGATGGCAAACATTGCCATATTGTATGGGCTTCCACTTTCTGAGGCATTAGCCAGCCCCAGAAGAGCTGAGTAAGACCTGAGCCCTGATCTTGTTGCTTTCCCTCAGATTCACCTAGAAAAGATTTTTCAACTAACAGTGAGACACGTATTTACTCAACCCAGTATACAAACATGCACATTTATGTGTAAATTTGAAATAAAAATTTTATGAAACTTACACTTGCTGCTTCTGATCTATAATGGTGTATTCTTTTTCTGTTATAACATTCTATTAAAACGTACTCATTGCAGCAGGATATGATGGTATATACATGTAGTTCCAGGTTTGTGGCCATCCTGGGTGATGTAACCATACCCTGTCTCAAAAAACAAAACAAAACAAAACAAATACTGATGGTAGTTCCTTAATGGTTCAAGATCCATAATTCAAATACTGACCTAAACTTTGGCCCGGTTTTCTACTTAAATCTCCAAGTCACAAAGGTTATGATTATGCCCCATTTCCTTGGAGAAAACATAACTTCAGCAGCAGAAAGAGCAACAATTAACGATCAGGCAACAGTTTAAAAATTACATAGAAGCTGGGGATGTAGCACAATGGTAGCATGCTTTCCCATCGTATACTGGACTCTGGGTTCAATTCTCAGCATTACAAAGCAAAACAAAACAAAACAACAACAACACTATCATATATAGATAGTATTTGAGATCAAATTAGTTACTCTTGGGGCCTTATGATTAGAAGGGAACATGAGAAGGCTTTTATTTCTTGATCTAGGTACTGGTTATGTGGCAGAGTCCAGTTTGTGTAGGTTCAGTATATCAGTCAATCCTCAAAATGATGGTAGGGATCTAAAGACCAATAAAAGAGTAAAAGGATAAATACACTGTGCAATACACACACAATAGACTACTGAACAGTAAGATAAAGAACAATTTATAATTACATGTACATAAAGTTGAGAAAAGATTTCAGATATAAAATGGTATGTATTATAAGATTCATTGACACTTGGTACAAAGTAGGTAAAGCTAATCCATATCTGGCTCATAGTTACAGGAGGGGAGTACAAGAAGGTCTAGAGTCAGGAAATGAGTAGGGTGATCAAGGAAGTGATCAGCATTACATGGATATACTCAGTTTGTTCAAGAGAGTTTAAAACTGTATCGCTTTATGAGAAAATGAATATTGCTACTTCCATTTGCAGATAGGGACTCTCAGGGTCCAAAACAGTGACAGCTTGGCTGAGGTTGCACATTTCTTAATGACAGAGCTATCACGGAACCATGGTCTCTGTCTTCAAGGCCCAGGAGCAGCATCAGACTGGAAATTACAACTTCCTCAGACTCATTAAAGGAACTTCATACTGGTCTTTTCAAACAACCTGTAATAGTGTTGCAACAGAAAGGAGCACATAGGAACGATTCACTGATATGAGCTTTCCTCTTTGACTTATGAATTACACAGGTGTGTGTTGTTTAGCTTTCAATTGTTTAGAAATTGTGTTAGTCAACTTTTCATTGATGTGACAAAATACCCGAGAAAAACAGCCTAAAGGAGGAAAGAGTTACTTTGGCTTAGGGTTTCATAGGTTTCAGTCTATGGTGAGCTTGCTCCATTGCTTCTAGGCTTGTGGTGAAGCAGAAATGTCATGGAAGGAGGGCATGGGAGAGGAAAGTTGTTTACCTAACAGGCAGGAAGAAGAAAGGATGAGAAAGCCAGAGAGCCTGTGCTTGTGAGTTTCCTCTTTCTATTTTTCTTTCCTCCAGGCTCCCACCCTGTTAGGTGATGCTGCCTACACTCAAGCCACGTGGATCTCCTGCAGCACTTTGCTGGCCCACATGCTAATGATTTCAGGAAACACCCCTGCTGATACATCTAGAAGTATGTTTTACTAATGTCATAGGTACTTTCCAGTCCTATCAAGTTGACAATGCAGATTAACTGTCACAGAGATTTACTTTTTTATTTTTTTATTTTTTTAATTTTAAAGATAGTTAAATCCAACAAAATGCAACAGAACGAAGCCAATCAAAACAAAGCAATAGAACTGGTACAGAACTTCAAAGAAAGATACAATGAAAACAATAGCTACTATAGTATATCTTGTTATTTTCAGAATAGTTGACCTTTCCAACAAGTGTAGTAAAATCAAACCAAAAAGAAAAAAACAAAAGAAAGAAAGAAAGAAAAGAAAAAAAAACATGATAAAACCAATAAAAACACAGTATAAAAAAAGGCCAAAAAATTAATCAGAATAAAGCAAAACAATGAGAACAATATTGGGCCTCAAAGACAAGACAGAAGAGGCCCATTTCTTTCTCTTCCTGGGGTCCACGCCGGTTGAACAGGCCCACTGAGATTTACTTCTTAACTTTATATTTTTAATTTCTAGTTTGACCTCATTGCTTTTGGAGAACATAGTCACATGTTTTCAATTCATTAAAAAAATTTCAGGTGTGTCTTGTGGCTTAGGATCCAGTCTATCTTGGTATAGATTCCATGGGCATTTGAAAAGATTATGTATCCTGTTGTTTTTGAGTGTAGTATTCTATGTTTTTAGACTTTATTTGTTGATGGTGTTGAGTTCTTCTATATCCTTGATGATTTTTTTGTCCAGTTGTCCTATCCATTTTCAAGAGAAAGTGATGTTAATATCACCACAATGATCGTAGACCTGTTTCTCCCTTGAGGTCTATGGGTTTCTATTTCAATATTTTGTAGCTGTTATATTCATGCATATATTTGTTTTCAGGGGCTGACATGAAAAGAGGCTTTGCTATAATAAAGGTGAAAAGAGACTTTGATGAAATAAAGGAATGAACTTTGTTCCATGGGATGACAAGTTAAAGTGACTATGCCAGGCACTGCAAGTACAAAGGGCAGTCTTTGCCTCACTGGATAAATCATTGCTCACTGGACACCTCTTAATATCATTATGTTCTGAAACTCTGAAGTTCATGTTGTTATAGAAGTTTCCAAATTCTCCAGGGCTCCTCATTGTCTTGATCATCTTAAATTGGAGTCAGCCCCAAGATTCTCAGTAACAGTTCTTAAAAGTGAGTTTTACAAGGTGAACTGATTTACTTAACTCTTATAATTTAAAAACAAACAAACAAACAAAAGACGGATTTAAAAATGTATATTATCACCACTGCTTTCACATAAGAGTACTGCACATTAAAAAGCTATAACCCTACATGTGTAATCCATACTTTTCAAAAGGATGATTTTCTTTCCCTTTTACAATAATGACAGAATCAATGTTTTTAATACAAACATCTATGTACAATGTGCTATCCTCATGATTTTTTTGCATTCTTGTGCATTGTAATACTTTTTAGGCTGGGCATGGTGGCGCACGCCTTTAATCCCAGCACTCGGGAGGCTGAGGTAGGAGGAGCGTTGTGAGATCGAGGCCGGCTTGGGCTACAAGGCGAGCACAAGGTCGGCCTGAGCTACATAGTGTGACCCTGACTCAAAAAACTGGGGCCTGGAGTTTGGCTCAGTGGTTTAAGCACCTATCTGGCAGGTGCGAGGTTGTGAGTTCAATCCCTGGTGCAAAAAAAAAAAAAAAAAAAAAAAATTTAGGAAATAAGTTTAAACTACACAGGATATTTGTATTAAAGTAAGAAGAAAGATCTGGATGGTATAAATTTAGGGTCTTGGTGTTTAACCATGGGATCTCTCTCCCCAACCTTGCTTTAAAGAACTGACCTCAGTAGAGGCATGACTAGAATAGGAGGAACAGGCACCATTTCAAACAATTCTTCCACATGATTTAGGTGCTCCTGACTCACTCTTCTACCTGTGCTGCCAAGGTCAAAGGCTCTCAGTTGCAGCCAACTCTTTCAGGGCCTCTGTGTTGCTAGCACCTGCTCCTCAAGGAGTAGTTAAACTTTGCAGTGCCACCCTTAGTCCAAAGGAGGAAAGGTATCTGTGGATAAATGCCCCCTTCTTTCTTCCCTTGAGTGATCAGTTTTGAGGCATATTTAATAATAATTCTTAAACAATTTTTAAAAGTAATTGGTCACAGTAGGAATAACTACACTATAGGGGCAATGCTTTCTTGGGCTGATTTTCATTCCCTTTGTTTTCACTATGTTCCTCATTCCATATTCTCAAGCAATATATTACTGTGGGGAACCACAGAGATGACTCTCCTTGACTCTCCTTGGAAAGAAGAACAACTATTTCCGTTTTGGATAAACTTGGCCCTGTCCCCATGTGTTGATATGCACAGAGTTGACTGGGTTATTTCTTTGTCCCTTCAATTGGCTTCAAGCAATATAAATTGGGCTGGCTGAGGAGCTGATGTATAATCTTTAAGGCAAAGTGACAGATCAGTGTTACCCCACCCAGTGACTCCCCCAAATACGTGGTTGACTCTGGTGTAGAGAGCGGCAAAGCTTCACAGCTGCCGCCCCGCCTCTCTGGCCTGTGGGCATCCGGTGTGTCAGCCTACATTTCCCATGATCCTCTCCAGCCTAACCCGGAAATGACAACAGCCTATCCATGCTCACCACACCCCTGTGCGATGACAGCTTCCGTTCCTGCTTCTATATAAGCTGTAAACACTTCCGCAATAAAC
>RJWM01044361.1:0-13307 GCA_004363535.1 Dasyprocta punctata | reverse complement strand
CTTACATGTCTATATCTGTCAATATCCCCAACCCCTAGGAAGGTAATGATATGCAATATTGTAACTACTGCCAAACTTCAACCACCTCAGTGTGTAAACCTACAATGTTATCATATCAGATCTGTTGTTGTTGTTTTTCTGTCTTTTTTGACTTTTATTTCTAGCTTCTGTATCTATTTTCTCTTAAATAAAAAAAAAAAAAAGAATGTAACTTTTAGGAGCTCACCATTGATAACTAGGAGACTAATTTTCAGAGAGGAGGGGATATATATGGAATAGGGAGATAATGACAAAGACATGCTTCTCTCACCTTCTGTGACAGTTAAGTGATTCTGTCAACTTGAGGAAGAATGGCCAACTAAATTGGATCAGCATAATTCTGGATGTGGCCAAGGAAATTTACTGAGAACAGAAAACCCACCTTGGGTAGGCTTGCTGCTTGAATGGAATGAAAGGGAAAGGAAGAAGGAAGACTCACTATTGTTTCTTTCTTTTCTTCTTTTTTAAAGACAGTAAAATCCAACAAAACAAAACAGAACAAAGCCAATCAAAACAAAGCAGCAAAATTGGTGTAGAACTTCAAAGCAGGATACTAGGAAAACAACAATAGCTACCATACTATATCTTGTTGTCTTCACAATAGTTGTCCATTCCATCAGGTACAGCAAAATCAAACCAAAAACAAAACAGAATAAAACCAATCAAAACCGAATATTGAATAAAGCAAAAATAATTAATTAGAACAAAGCAAAACAGTGAGAACACTTGGATTTCAAAGACAAGATAGAAGGAAATCCCCCATATTTGCTATATTGCATCCTGTCATCCTCCCAGTGGATGCTCAAACCACTGGTCCCAGGCTGCAAAATCAACTAAACAGTACAAGCATTTAGTTGCTTTTTGTACCTTAGTCGCTATCAATTCACCCTGTCCTCCAAGCCAGCTGTTTGGTTATCCCTGGTGGGGGTGGGGTGGGGGTGGGAAGTGTTTGATTCTCAGTCCACACGCCGATGGCTCACAGGAGGTGCTATCTGACTTTTCTCTTCCTGGAACCTGCATGGCTTGTGGGCCTTACCAGAAAGGCTGGCTAGTTGGCTTCTTGGTGGGTTCTCCTAGTCCCAGCATGGCCGATTCTCGGGAGGCACTGACTTTCCTCTTCACACTGCTGTTTCTTCTGAGAAGCTCCAGTCTTCATTTAACCTTGGACATCATCTTCTGGCTTCCACCCCAAACTCTTCAGCCTCCTAGTATAGACTTACATGGGACATGACACTGAGCTCCAGGCCTTCAACTGGATCCTTCAGCTCTCCAGCGCACAGACAGCCCCTTTGCACTCTTGCACACTTGACTCTGTGGATGGCCACTGTACACCAATTTGTAAATTCCTTTGTATTGTATATTTTGTGTTACATCTGTTTCACTAGTACCATTGACTGATACCCTTTCTTCCTTGTTTCCGTCCTTCCTCCTTACCTTCCTTCCTCCCTATTTCCCTTCCTTCCTTCCTTACTTCCTTCCTTTCTTTTTTTCTAGTTTCCTTTTCTCTCTTTCTTTCTTTCTCCCTATTTTCCTTCCCTTCCTTTCTTCCTTCCTTGGTACTGGGGATTGCACCCAGGGGTGCTCTACCACTGAGCTACATTTATATCCTCTCTTTTATATTTTATATTTTGAGACAGAAGTTACTCAGGCTGACCTTGAATTTTCAATCCTTCTGACTCGAGTTGAGTAGCTGGTATTACAGGCTTGTGCCTCTGTACCTGGTTCTTGTGTTTCTTTTCTTTCACATTGAGTTACATCTCTGGACAATTTTTTAGTTATTATTTTGAGACAAGGGCCCAGCTAAGTTACCCAGGCTGAATTTTAATTTATGATCTTCCTGCCTCAGTCTCTCAAATTGCTGGGATTATAAGTGCATGCCACCACACTCAATTTCTAGTGTTTATTAATGAGACTTCTTTAATACTTACTATATCTGAAAATTTTCAGTATATGTTAGATTCCAGATTTTAATGACATCTATAGTTAGAAAATATTTTGCATTTAAAATCAATTTTTATGGACTAGTTCCCAAGCTTTGGTTTATACAATAATTCTTTGCAGTGGGTGCATTTCAGATGCAAAAAACAAATTAATTTCCAGTTACATTTGAAAAAATAGACTCAATTTTTAAGAGTAGTTTTAGGTTCACAGCAAAACTGAGTGGAGGACATAGAATTCCTCTATATACCTAACCTCTTACACACATACATAACTTTCTTCATGATCAATATTTGCTCTTTAAAACTAGGTACTCAGGACTTAACTTCCAGAGATTCTGATTATTCTGTGTGAGATGGAATCTGGAAATTTGTATTTTTAACTCATACAGTGTTAAAAGCCACACTTTGAGAACCACCTATATATAATATATATATATATAAAATATGTAAAAATATTATGTAAAGTAATTGTAAATTGGCTTTGGTCTTTTGTTTCTTTTAGAAAATGTTTATAGTATGTGCTATTTTTATGTAGTTTAATCATTATTTTTAATTTAACCTTGCTTAGCTTTTTTTAAAAAAAATCTGATTTTATTTTCTAAGCCAAGGAAACATTCAACTATACTGTGAAATGTGTTTTTAAAAAAGACTTATGTATTTAGTACCCTGTTGGGGAGACATTCTGCTTAGATGGTCACCAGGGCAAACTCTTCTTGGCATAGGTTATAAACTTGCTGCCAAATGTTCTTAGTAAAAATGCAAATAAGAATTGAGATCAATGAGGGCATGGCATAATATAATAATCACCACATCCACTTCATCACTTGCTGCACTAACCAGCTTTCTGGGAAGAGTTTTTTTCCAAAAAGAAGTGTTTGATCCTCTGTATTCTTGAATTGGTCACTGTCATAACTATGACATTGGACTTGATTTTTTTTAAAGACAAGTACAAAATGTCTTACTATATGACTTGGGAATGGATTCATGGAGTAAAAATTTTAAAAAATTAATCCATTGCTGACTTAGAGTGAATTAGCATTCAGTTTCCTTCTTTTCTTCATAAAAGAAAAAGTCATAAGGCAAGTGTGGCAGCACACCCCAGCACCCAGGAGGCTGAGGCGGAAGGCCAACCTGGGCTACACAGAATGACCCTGTATCAAAAAGTGTAATGGTACATTAGCTGGTATTTCCCGAAGGCCAACAACCTGCTTTAGTGAACGAATTTTACATTCTGGTTTCAAGTAACAAGTCTATGCTGTATCCACAACTCATGCCTGAAACCTCTCTTGAAGGCTTTTGTCTCATATTAACCTCAATAATCTACATTTTTATTTGGGTATCCTGTTGTGACTCAATCATTTCCTGTGTTTCCAATACCCATATTTCTGCAAATAGTACCATTATATATTTTTGTTTCCTAAGCTTATTCTATTAGAACCACAAGCCTTTTATTCTCTACTGAACCCTGTATTTGTTTTGCCACTGAGCACGTTAGTCAGGACTCTTTTGATAGGAAGTTGTAACAGAGTTTGAAATTCCAGTCAGGGTAAGGGAAAAATGGACTTTCCTGGAGAGACCCTGGGGTATTCACAGAATATAGATGCTAGAGAGCATCTAGGAGCCTCAGGGTCTCAGATGAGCAAACTGGTGCTGCCAGAAGGTCCTCTTTCTGTCTCTATCAGGAAGGTAAACATACCTCCTATTTCCCACAAGATTGAGATTCCAGTTGCAGAATCAACTGCCTCAAGTGCATTCAAAAACTGTTCAGCTTCTAG
The DNA here is from genome assembly GCA_004363535.1 of Dasyprocta punctata. NCBI lineage: Eukaryota > Metazoa > Chordata > Mammalia > Rodentia > Dasyproctidae > Dasyprocta > Dasyprocta punctata. Next base: position 9,553 of record RJWM01044361.1, on the reverse strand, counting down.
TTTCAACTCAGCCCAAGTCAAGGAGGCTTTCTTATTTATCCCACTCATGTCCTGTGCCTATTCTTTGGATTGGACAAATCACCATAAGTCATAGAATGTTATACTATTGGACTGGCCCAGGCTAGATCATGTGCTATGGTGGGTATGCACACGTTTGTGTGTGAGTGTGCGTGTGTGTGTGACAGAGAGAGCGAGACAGAGAGAAAGCTAGTCCCTGTGACACAAGTAGCATATGCTCTGTAGGATTTAGAGAGCAGGTTGCTGGGATAGAATGGAAGCTGGGAGCGGGTGGTGTGGCACCATGGGGGAGGGAGGTTGGAAAGACTATGAGGCAGCTTCCATGCGAGATCCTTAGCAAGAAACAAGCCCACCTGGGAAAACATGGTCTTCAGCAACCCGAGGCACCTCCCCCAACATGGAGTGAAAACAAGCAAACAAACAAACAGACAGACAAATAAAAAAACACCAAGCAAGGAGGGAAAGGGAAGGCAGCTTCCCAGGTCTGCCATCACCTAATGATTTTGTTGTCTAGACCTGTGAGCAATGCAGCTTGCAGGTCGGCTATGATTATAATGTGGTTTGTTGTGATAAAAATCCAATCATTATCCCGTGAAGCCAGGCGAGAGTGTTTACAACAATAATCGCAGCACCAGAGCTCACAACAAGCCCAGGTCTCTTCCTGTGTAGCCGCCTCCCACCAGTTTTGGCTCTAACCCTGGTGACCATGTGGAGTAAGTGTGATTCTTTCTTGTCTGGCAGTCGTTCAAATGTTTGAAAACAATTATCATGGAGTCCCTGAGTCATTTCTTTTTCAGTCTAAACATTATCAGCTTTTTAACCTTTTTCTCACAGAATATAATTAGAAATGTCTTGCTGCTGAACTCACTCCAGGTATTTTTTTTTCCCAGGACAAAGAAGAGTGGAATTATTGCTTGCTTTGTGATAGATAATAAGTACCTAAAACTGCAGCCTAGAGTCACATTAACAATTTTAGTAGGCACCCAATATATAAGCGCTGGGCTTGACTAGAGCTCTAGGCCCCTCCCCCATACTATTTCTGGCCTAGGTGTCCTCTGTGGTGTCTGATTCACTTCCTGGAGGGCGCTATCAAGGGCTTTTCATTAACTAAATGTATTTTTACTAATGAGAGATGATGGCGGGTTTGGTGCTGGGAAAGGGAAGAGATCTGTCATACCTAGGTTCCTCTCTCCTGCTACACCAAGGATACCAGAGCTGGCCGAGATCCAGGGTCAGGGTTAACCGTGGTGGAGTAAGTGAGGTACTTAGGGTGCCAAGGTCCAGGGAATGACCACTGTTAGGGTTCCATGAGCACAGTAGAGGTAGTATGCTGCTCCGGACGAGCTGGTTGTACCATTCCTCCTTGGCTTATTGCTTGGGATAAGCTGAGACCATAATCCAGGTAGGATGGTGCAGGTGTTGGTCATTTTCACTTTGTGAGCAGCATAAAAACTTTTATAAATATTTTAGATTCTGCATAAAGGATGAGGTAGACACATTCTCTTAGTGCACACCAGGGAAATGACTGCTGTTTCATGGCATTTTGTCAACATGAGGTGGCATAAGAGGTTACGTTTTTCTGAGTGCCTACTGTGGCTAAAGTCTAAGGAGATAAAGAGCAGAACTCAGCCTCGATGTGTGGGTATTTGTGCTCAGGCTTCTCCTGTCTGTGGACTCTTGATGTCATTGTCCAAATTTGACTTTTGAACCATCACTAGGGTCCAGGTTGTTCCATTTGCAGAGACATAGTTCACAACATTTAGGGACTTAGCAATGACCAGCACCAATAGAAAAACCCAATGCAGAAAATTTGGAGAAAATAAGAAACTTCAGTTGCAATTATATAACTAAGACTCAGCCATCAAAGGAGTCTAGGTCAAAAGGGAATGGCCCCAAAAAGGGAGCAGAAAATCTTTCCAGGAAAACAAAGAGAAAGACAGTAGAGACCACCATGGTTGAATACCCCTTTGTCCCTCAGGATGGGTTGCCCTGTCTGGCTCACAGTTCTACCTGAGGAGCTCTCCACTTAAGCCTCCTCAGTGAAGGGGTGGAGGCTGTGTGAAACAGGGTCACTCATTTAAGGCTCAGTTTAGAGCCTACTCAATTAAGAAGATACATTTGTAGTTCTGTAATTTGTATAGATTCCAATGTCATGAGAGCTCTTACCTCTGATGTGGTGGGTTTGGGAACCATCCTGGAGGAAGGGAAGGAGACACCAGAACCTTTATTTTCAGAATATAATCATGTTATTAATCATATGTCATTAAAATTAATTGTAAAAAGTCAGAGATCATGGAAAGATAAGATATAAAGTAAAAATTGATTCCAGGACTCTGGATCCCAGAGAAACCAACTATTAAAACTTCGGTGTACATCCATCCAATATTCTTGTGCCTTAAAAATTTATTATTGCATAAACAGAATTCTTCAGAGAGACAAAGCCGATAGATTGTGTGTGTGTGTGTGCAGTCATGCTCTGGATGATCACGTCTCTATCAGTGACGACATATATATGTTAGTGACTCCTAGAATCTCTGGAATTGGGAACCAAAACAAACCTTTTCTCTTTAAAAGTTTATTTTCTCAGGTATTTGGTACATTAACAGAAAACTGACTAACACATAGTGGAAATAGCTATTAGGCAATTGAAAGTAATTGATTGATGCTTAAAAGGCTTAGAATTGGATTCCACTGGAAATTTTATGCAAATATTGCCAAGGGTAATACATTGACTATTGATTAGGAGTTTGAAATCTAATAGATACTGAAACAATGCTGTGTGTAATTTGATTAATATTTCATGGTATAGGAATACATTCAATCAAGTAAATTTTGGTTGGTGGAGAAGTCTGCATAAAGAAAAAAATGATATGACTTAGTATCTTGAAAAGGAGTATATTTGGCCTCTGTAAACTGGTAATTACATGCAGTTGACAGAAAGTGGAAGAAATAGCGAGTATCTTAATAGTTCTATCTATTATTTTATATATCATTTTTTCTATGGAAAGTCAGACAAAAATTTATGCATATAATTTTTAGAGAAAAATTGGAACATTTAAGTAGCATTAGTAAATGCCTTTTAAAAATCAGATTTAGTAGTATTTTTAAAATCTGTGGGCATTTTCATGAAGTAAAAAATGTTCCACAGCAATTAAAACCAATTGTGCTTGGAGTCTCACAACTCACCTCTAAATCTTAGTGTATCATTTAAAATCATAAAATCATACTCCTACAAATCACTGTCCTGTAATTCATTGTTATGGCCCAATTTTTAAAAATCTTTCAAAAATGTACCATAATTCCTTTGATAAATTGTTCTACTTAAAAAAACTAATAAACTTCTTAAACATTAGAGACATGGTATACTATGCTAAACTCTATAAATATTTACTCTCATTCACAACAGTAAATAAATAAGCAAAAAGAAAGTCCTCACAGTGGTACCTGGGTACAGTACTCATTAATTGGTTCTGGGAGGTACCTGATAAGTATCAAAAACAAGAGTGGTAAACAAATTTGCAGTCGACACTGATGAGTTCTAATAACTACCAAACATGACAAGTATGAGAAGAAAATCTTCTGCTCCAAATGCTTTGAGTACCAAATTTGACGAGTTTCAAAGCAATGGAGTACCATGGTATACCTGGATTTGGAAAAAATTGTTAGAAAGGTGATAATGAGATATACTATTCTAGACTAAAAGCTTCCACCAACTTTTCATTTCATCTTGTCACAATCAATGTGGAGTTAAGGGCAGCATTTCAACTTGATCAGCTTTGGTCAATCTGGGGATTGGCCAAGCACACTTCTGGATGTGTTTGGGTGGGTTATGGAGACATGGCCTTGAGGCCTATGTTGACCCCTCTCTTCTACTGCTCCCTCTGCTTTTCACACTGTTTTCTTGCTCTGCTTCCTGGCTCCCATGAACTGAGAAGCTTTGCTGCCCCATACCCTTCTGCCATTATGTTCCTGCTTTGGAGACTGTCTACCAGTGACTGTATCCTGTGAACCATTAGCCAAGTTAAACCCCTCCTTTAAGTGGTCTGTGTCAGGTATCTTGTCCCAGCAACAGAAAAGTTGACTAAAACAACCATCAATGACTATGTTATCTGATTGTTGAGCAGATATACACATCAAAGTCTAAGAACTGCTGATTTAGTCATTTAACAAAAATGTATCAAGAATCTACTTTTATTTAAAGTCTAATGGTTGATGTTCTTGTACTTGTATTTCAGTGTAAGCAATAAAAGCTCTTAGTAACCATAGAACTTCTTGTTTGAGTTAGGCCCACACCTTTATACTTACATAAATCAAAGTAATTTGAGTGACATTTTACAAATGCAGATCATTTTTTCATTTAACCTAGATTATCAATTTATTTTAGGCATAGAATTCAATTTCCTTCCCAAATATATACGCCCTTGAAGGCTTCTGAAAGCTGCTTCCTGTTTTTCACATGATAGGTGGCTGCATTTACTGGTAGGAGACATATTTATGTCATTTAAAAAGGTTTATGGCCTATGTTCTGGCTTTTGAATGAAGTCATTACCTAAATGTCACTTGTCAATATTCAACTGTGGAGGAAAAAAATCTGCTTTAAATATAGTCAAGTACTCCCAGCCAGAGCAAAATAATATACTTCTTTGCTATGAATAAGAACCATTAGCTTCTGTGTTCTGTACCCTACTAAGCATGAACTTGTTGATCATTTTGTGTTAAATTGGTCTATTTGTTGAGGAGTTATGTTCACTCCATCATGCTAACAGTGAGTACTGTATCATGTTGTGTTACACTTTTCTCTAAAACTGCAGTATACTCCAGATACTTAGCCAATAGCAATAACCTCATTTAGCAGTAAGAAAAACATCATACAGGAAGAACATTATACTGATAGAAGAAAAGGGAGAGAAGTGTAGGTAGGTCCTTCTGTCTACATACAAGGGTTGGAAGGTGTAAGGAGAAGAAAGTATAGGGTAATAAATTAGTATCTGTGTTATATGATTTCCATTTCCTTGGTAGAGCTTGTGCTACTTCCAAAGTTTTAGGTGGCATGCAGGAAAACTACCATTTGATCTAAGTTAATAAAAGCAATTCCAGAATACTCCAGTTTAATTTTTCTTTTGGTTATTACTGTGCTGTCCATAAGAGGGGTGACAACTTTCACAACACTGGGGGCAAATGGGAGACAGAAAGAATTATTCTGATTTTTGTTTTCATATTTTCTTCCCATCTCAATCTTTACCTCCACTCAGCATGATGGATGCATTTCTTCCTGCACGATGTTATCAGGTTATAGTGTTGTCACACATAAGAAATTACTACTGTTCTCTTCCCACCAGGGAAGTTATGCTGTATCTCACCAAGTACCCATTAAGTGATTTCCTTTGGTAGTCTTGTCTGAATGCAATCCTGTCATTTCTGTAGCTCTAAGCTTACGTTGTCCAGTAAAGCAGACATTAGACATATGCAGCTCTTTAATTTTACATTAAAATTATACCAAGAATTCATTTTTTTCAATTGCATTAGGTACATTTCAAGTGTTAATTTGTGGCTAATGTCCACTAAGTGGGAAAAAATAAAGTATGTTTCTATGGTCACAGGGAGTCCTGGACATTTCTGTTCTAACGGAACACAGTGAGCAGAGAGGGAAGTTTTGGAAAAGAGTTAGGAGGGGGGCACATTGGGATGGATGGGTACAAGGCAGAGTACCCTTCCAGTCATCACTTAAGTTTTCTCTACCCAACGAATCCCTTCTGAAAATGATCTTCCTTCTTTCCCAGTTCACCAATACGAGTCCTATGGGGTAATGTATTCTTTTATAACTCTGCCGTTGTGACCTGAAGTTTGTTCACAAGTATGCACCTGACTCAGGCTGGGCTAATCTTAGCACCTATACTCCTGTTTAATCTGGAGCAGGATGGCGCATTTTAGGTGAACCAACGACTTCCCACCTTTTTTGGGAATGTATGAATTTGAAGCCTAGAAATTTCATAGAACTTCTCCACCGGAATGCTTAGAATCTCTCAAGCACCCTATTTTTCTGCCACAAGGAGAACATTAGTCTGCGATGACCAGGTAAAATGAAGCCTGTATTCAGACAGAAGTTAGTGAAGAAAGTTCAGTGATAGCATTTGGATTCCTAAGTCCAGTTGATCTTGAAATTCAGTTGTATTTCTGAATGTACACATTTATGGTTAATTTTCTACTTTCTTTAAGCTAGCTTAAGTTGCTCTCATTTGCGACCAAATGTGCTCAATAATGCTCAGTTAGTTGGAGAAAGAGCATCTTATTGAATTGTGTGGATTCAGAGAGGCAATAATTCAAGTTTGTAACATAACAAATATAAACAAAATAAGTCAGTTATATATATTGATAAAGCTCTGATAACAATATTTATTTTAAACAGAAACTAATTTATAAATGCAAAAAGCAGTTATTTTATAAAGATAACTTGCTGTCTTGTTTAACTTCACAAGGAGTAGATAAAAGACAGAATTAACAAAATAAGTGACTAATAAGACAATTTACACTGGCTCAGTGTACAAAGGAAAAGAATTATTTGTGGTTTTAACTTGGTTTTCACTATGTTCTTTTATCTAGCCACATATTTTCAGATAGTGGCAACTGCTAAAAAAGCTTAGAGTTTAAAAATGTCTGCCTCACTTGGTGACTCAAAATTTCTAAATAACACAATTTAACATCTATTAAATTTTCCAGAATGTATTTTTTGTATAGATCAGTGTTAATCTCCATTTCTATATGTGCAAATATATATATTTCCAGGTGATATTTTCCCATTCTTTTAGAGAGAGATTTTTATCTTTTTCAATCAAATAGTTTAAATTAAATAAAGGAAAGTGCTAGCTATAAAAATGAGCTATTAATTACACAGTAGGAATTTTTGTAACTTGAATCATTTTTTCTACCGAGATGACATTACTGTTGATGGTGGTTAGTTATTGAGTTTGGTACATTAGAATTACTTAACTAACATAGGTGCATTACTTTTCACTTGGCCTTTGACTTAGTTTTCCCACCTAACTTATCTTCAATGCTCACTTTTTCCACTGTTGCTTCTACCATATCCCTGGAAGATTAGGCTTCATGGCTGTCTTGGAAATCATGGTTTCATTTGAAAGACTATCTCTAGGGAAGACTGATTTGAAACTTAAAATACCCAAAACGATTTCATCCCATGGTTACAAGAAAGGGATTTTCTTTGACTTCTTTTATTCTCCCCCCTTTTATTCATAATCTTCATTCCTAACTATCTGTACAAAATAAGATGGGAAAATTAGGTTGCTTGAATTATGTTTGGAAGCTATTCTGCAAATATTCATTAAAGAAGAAAAATGATTTAAAAATAAAGAAGCTCTTGATCATCCCTTAGTGCATAAAAGTACATTATCTAAAGGTCAAAATTAAAAACACAGATGGTAGTGGTGGTGCATACCTATCATTCCAGCTTTCTGGGAGGCCGAGGCAGGAGGATGGCAAATTTGAGTCAAGTTTGGGCAATTTAGTAATTTAGCGAGACTCTGTTTCAAAATAAAAAAATAAAAAAAGCAGGTTGGGGATGTAGCTCAACGTGAAGGCCCTGGCTGTGTTCAGTCCGCAGGTTCTGGATTCAATCTGCCTCCCCACCCCAAAAAATAATTAGAAACATTTTTTGTCATTAGGCAGTATGTAAGCAAATTCTAAACATTTAAACTATAAATAATTGATACGTCCCCAAATTGAAAGTATTGACTCCATAGCACACTTTACAAATAGAAATAAGGAAGTTAAATTAGAAAGCTAATTCTAAGTGGTCAATGACTTAGTTCATTTTTCCTTCCTATACCTGACTACCCAAGACCATGGAATTTATAGTGGTTTATTTTAGCTCATGGTTCTGAAGTTTAAGACAGTGCAGCCGCATCTGGAGGGGTCCTTGTGCAACGTGAGAGTGGCCCACAGGTGCCTGCATGGGGGGCAGGCAAAGGAGGAGTTAAGATGCATTATGCGCATTTGCCAACGCCTGACAGTGAGTGTAACTGTTATGTGCTGCAAACATATACTGATGAACATACAAGGCATGCCGTCATCGGGGACAAATGAGCTGTCCCGCTTTATCCCAGGCTAGTGATGCCCAGATAGATAACCAGCACAGGGCTAGTAGGAAATACCTTACTCCCTTCAGAAAGGCTCTGCCCTTGTGACCAACACTTTTTGAAAGTCCTAGCACCTCTTAGTATCATTGCCGTGGCAACTAAATTTCAGCATGAGTTTGGTGGGTACAAACTGCATTTAAGCAATGGCAGCTGCTAAGCAAACTCAGAAGCTTCATGCAGTGCTAGTGTAATCTGTATGGTATTTTCCAACATTCGCCTGGGGAATTTTTCAACTACTACTTGGAAGGCATAGTTTCATTTTGTTTGCTGGTGGGGAGAATTACGTTTTAATCTAGTGCTGAGGTAGCTTGGCTGACACTCCCAGGTTGATAAATTGAAAGGGCAAGTTCAACACACACACACTGTCTAAGCACACTATCGTGATACCAGTCTGGGTTATGGAAGTTTACATAATGTGCTTATGCACAAAATATAACTTGTGTAATTGGTGATGAAACGATTTTTTTTTGACTTTCAATATGAAATTGCTGAACCACTGGATTACTTAGAGCCAGCCAGAAACCACAAATTGAGAATTGTGGTTTCAAGTTCAAACAACGTCTTGGAGTTTAGGAGTCTTTTGGGCCAGGTTGACCAGGGGAAATGACACTAATTAAACATTGTACCTGAATCCTGCCGAGGTCTCTAGTGAAAACACACACACACACACACACACACACACACACACGAAGATTTCCTAGACTAAACCATAGGCATTTTTATTTATTTATTTTGCAGAACAGTGTTCAGAATAACAACTGATGCTTGTAGCCAGTTTTTAGCCCAATGTCTTGCTCAGCAGAGAATCACTGAACTAATAAAAACCGGTAAGGAGTGAATGTCTATTAATCAAAACCTGTGACCGAAGGGCAGGTTATATAAAAGCAGTGAAAGAGAGTTTCTGCTCCAGATTACAGGCCAGCCTGGCTTACATAAGTGCGAAACGCTGTCTTGGCTGTGTTGCCCTAGCTGGCTCCGCTGCCCTAGGAGTTGGCCTGGTCTCCACAGAGGAGCATCGCAAGCCGCTGCTCCTCAGGGCGACCGAAGGAAGTTGAGAGCTGGGTGAACTGTCAAGGGGCTGCAGCTCCTCCTGTGAGAATCAAGTGGCCACAGTTACTGTGGCCAGGGTTGGGCCTGTGACTGCTATATTCATGGGTTTCAAAAATGTAAAAAAGCTGCATGGGTCCTGCGCATCTCAGGTGTTTGCAAAAACGCCTGGCTGAGCTGTCCTTTCGTGCGGCCTCAGATGCACGCTGACAGTGTGAACTAAGGCAGCTCACACCTCCGCGGGGGATGGGATGGCCAGCTCCGGGTGGGGTCAGTTTGTGGGTGCGGGGCGAGAGGGTGCCCTACACGTGGGTGGAGGGGGAGGGGATAGGGGC
>RJWM01044360.1:0-13305 GCA_004363535.1 Dasyprocta punctata | reverse complement strand
TCTGTAAAATTAATCCTTTTGTGAGGACAGAGCCCCTCATCACCTCTTAAAAGGTTACAGCTCCTTACACTGCTGCCTTGGGGACTGAGTTTCCAACATGCGGACTTTACCTTGTGAGATGCACATGGTTTTAGCAATTGATTTTACCAAACAATTCAAAGGTAACAACAAAATCTTTTTATCTACATTCTCCTCTGAGAGTTACAATTCTGTGGAAGGTCCCATGGGCCCTGATGATAAGTGTATCAGTCTGGTTTCTGTGGCTGTGACTGTATCAACTCACAAGAGGAAAGGTTTATTTTGGCTCATGGTTTCAGAGCTGTCAGTCCATGGTCACTGGCACCATTGCTCTTAGGCATGTGCTGAGGCAGAAGAATCATGGTGGGCAGCACGTGGGGGAAGAAAGCTGTTCACATCATGCAGGCTATGAAACAAAGAAAGAATGAGAAGACTTACTTCCTTCCTTGATGAGTTACTTCTGCCAGCTGGGCCCTGCCTTCAAGTCCCACCACTTTTCAACCACTGTTTAAATTACGAGGCCACTAATGGGTGAATCTATTTATGAAGTCAGAGTTGTAGTTTCAACATGTCTTTAAAATTTTTCTCTCTATTCTTATTTCTTTTTCTGAAATCCTTATTAGAGGGATATTTGACTTCAGAAACTACCGTTTGTATTGCTTAAATATGTTAATTCATATTTTTTTCTTGCATGTTGCGTTCCACAAGAATTCCTTACTCAGTCTTCCAGTCCGGTAATACTTTTCCTAACTTTAAAAACTATTTTATTGTTAAAACATTTGTGATCTGTTTTTCTAAGGAAAATTTGAAAGTACAAGACATAAACATGGATGGTAGACACAGTGTTTCAGCAGCCCTCAGGAGCTTCTCATCTTGCTCAACAGACACTTTCTGCCGACTGGTTAGTTCCTCCCCTTAGTCTCTGTAACCACCATTCTACTTTTTGATTCCCTGAGTTTGACTTCTTCCCCATAAAATGGAATCATTCAGTATTTGTATTTCTATAATTGCCTTATTTCACTTGGTGCAGTGTATTCAAAGTCCATCCATGTATTCACATGTTGCAGAATTTTCTTCTTTTTGAAGGCTGAATAGTATCTCTCTCTCTCTTTCTCTCTCCCTCCCTCCCTCTCTGTGTTTATCATGTTTGTCTTTGTGTTTGTGTGTGTATACTCAGGGCCTCTGTACTGAACTACAGCTTTTATTTTGAGCCAAGGGTCTTGCTAAATTGCTATGTTGCTTTGGCTGGATGTGAACTTCTGACCCTCCTGCTTCAGCCTCCTAGAGTACTGGGATTACCACCACGTCAGGGTCAGTTTTCTTTATCCACTTATCCATTAATGGACAGTTAAATTCCTTCTATAGGCTGGGAGTTTAGCTCAGTGGCTTAAGTGCCTGTCTGTCAGGCGTGAGGTTGTGAGCTCGATCCCCGGTGCTGCAAAATAAATAAATAAATAAATAAATAAATAAATAAATAAATAAATTCCTTCTACATCTTGGCTGTTATGAATATTGCTGCAGGGAATATAGGAGTGCTAATAGCTCTTTGAGATCCTGATTTCAATTCTTTTATGTAAGTACCTAGAAGTGGGATTACTGGATCATATAATAATCATACTTATGAGAAGACAACTAAGTCTGCCTTCCAGGGGCCTGTGTGACCAGCGTGGACCCCAGAAAGAGAAACATGTGCCCCCCCACCATATGCCTCCTGGTGCATGGGCTAAGAATCAAGGACAAAGCTGTGCCCCCCCCACCCCCATAAAGCAGCAACCTGCTCATTTGGAGGTCTGGCTAAATTGATAGCAACTAAGGTACATAAGACAACTAAATGCCAGTATTGTTTTGTTCATTTTGCAGGCCTAGGGCTGGCAGCCTGAGCATCTCTTTGGAAGATGACAGTACACAATGTAGCAAAAATGGGGGATTCTCTTCTGTCTTATCTTCAAGGCCCAATATTGTTCTCATTGTTTTGCTGTATTCTGATTAATTTTTTTTGGCCTTATTTTATACTCTGTTTTTATTATGTTTTTTTTTTTTTTTTGGTTTGATTTTGCTATACCTGTTGGAATGGTCAACTATTCTGAAGATAACAAGATATACTATAGTAGCTATTGTTTTCGTAATATCTTTCTTTGAAGTTCTGTACCAGTTCTACTGCTTTGTTTTGGTTGACTTCGTTCTGTTATATTTTGTTGGATTTTGCTATCTTAAAAAAATCATATTTATACTTTAAAACATTTAAAATTTTATTTATTTATTTATTTTTGATGTTTTTGAGAGAAGGTCTTGCTTTGTAGTAGAGGCTGGCCTTAAACTCACTATGTAGCCTAGGCTGGCCTTGAACTTGTGGTGATTTTCCTGTCTCAGTCTTCTGAGTACTGGAATTACAGGTGTGCATCGCCACACCTGTTGCTCTAATTTTTTAAAAGAAACTTTTCATACTGTTTTTTTTTTTCTTATAATGGCTATACCAGTCTATACATTCATAAATAGTGTGTAGGGTCTCAGTTTCTCTACATATTTGCTTACCCTGGTCTCTCGTACTTACTTTTTTGATAATCACCATCCTGACAGGTATGAGTGATCTCACATCATTATTTTGATCTGCATGTCCCTGATGATTAGTGACACTGAGAAGTTTTTCATATGGCTTTGACTGTTGTTATGTCTTCTTTGGGGAATGCTTCTTCTGGTCTTTAGTCCATTTTAATAACACTATTAGTTATTTCTAGTATTGAGTTTTAGGTATCCTCATACAACTTGGAAAGTAGCTTTTTAATAGATATATGGTTTGCAAGTGTATTTTCTCCCATTCATAGGTTGTCTTTCCATTCTTAATTATTTCTTGTGCTCTGAAGAAACTTCCTGTTTGAGGTTGTTTCATGTCTTTGTGGCTTGTGCTCTTGGTACCTGATCTATGAAATCATTGCCAAGGCCAAAATCACTACGGCTTTCTCCAGTGTTTTCTTCCAGGAATTTTACAGTTTCAGGTCTTGTGTTTAAGTCTTAAGTCTATTTTGAGTCGGTTTTAGTACATGGGGTAAAATAAGGGTCTGACTCCATTCTTTTGCCTGTGGATAGCCAGTGTCCCCCAAAACTGTTGAAGACATATTAATTCCCTAATGTGTATTTTTATTTATTTATTTATTTTATTTTATTATTATTATTAAATTGCCATATCTTCCTTATGAATTATACTTTCTTACCATTATGGAATATCCCTCATGATCTCTAGTGATATTCTTTTTAAAATTTTAAAATTTTTTATTTTTTGGTACTGGAAATTGAACTCAGGACCTTATGCTTGCCAGGCAGGCACTTATGCCACTGAGTTATATCCCCAGCCCTCTTTTTTTAATTTTAAAGAGAATAAGCCGGGCGTGGTGGTGCACGCCTTTAATCCCAGCACTCGGGAGGCTGAGGTAGGCGGAGCGTTGTGAGTTTGAGGCCCACTTGGGCTACAACACGAGCGCAAGGCCAGCCTGAGCTACACAGTGCGACCCTGCCTCAAAAAACCAGGACCGGGAGTTTGGCTCAGCGGCTTATGCGCCTGTCAGGCAGGTGCAAGGTTGTGAGTTCAATCCCTGGTGCTGGAAAAAATAAAAAAGAGAATAAAACCTAGTAAAATAAGACAGAATAAAGCTAATCAAAACAGAACATTGAATAAAACAAAACAATAAATCAGAGCAAAACAAAGCAGTGAGAACAATATTGGATTTCAAAAATGAGACAGAAGGGAATCCCCCATGTTTGCTATATTGCATACTGTCATCCTCCTAGTAGATGCTCAGACTACCAGCTTTAGGCCTGCAAAGTCAATCAAATGATATGAGCATTTAGTTGTTTTTGTACCTCAGTTGCTATCAACTCAGCCTGTCCTCTGAACCAGCAGGTTGCTTATAGGGGAAGAGGGAAGTGTGGTGTTCTTGATCCTCAGCCTGCACACCGGGTTGGCTAACAGGAAGGGTGAACTGGCTTCTTGTTGTACTCTTCCCAGACCCAGCATGGCTTCTGCCAACCCATGGGAAGGATGAACTGGTTTGCAACCCTATTGTGTACTCTTGCCACCCTGTGGAAACTCTGTTATGTGTGTGGGTTTGGTTCTATTCCATTGGTCTACCTGTTTGCATGCCCAGCATCATACTACTTTAGTCACTGTAATTTTGCAATGTATTTTGAAGTCAGAAAGTGTGATACCTTCAGCTTTTTTCTTCTTTTTCTATTTATTTGAGTATTCATGGTCATTTGTAATTCCATATGAATTTGAGCATTTTTTTCCTGCATCAGTAAAAAATTACATTGGGGTTTTGATAGGAATTGCATTGAATTTGTAAATCATTCTGTTTTGTATGTATGTTATAACAATATGAAGTCTTTCCTTCCAAGGTCATAGGATGTCTTTCCACATGTTCTCATCTTGTTTCCTTTCATCTATGTTTGGTAGTTTTTGTTAAGTTCTACTAAGTTTATACCTATGTGTTTTATTCTTTTGGTGTTTAGTGTAAATGGAATTTTCCTCATCAATTTCTTTCTTTTTTTTCCATGTTTTCTGTTGTTCTCTTATTTTTACATTTAATTTTTTTCAAATTTAAGATTGTTTTTTCCATTGTATATTTATTTTTTTGTTCATTTAAATCCCCCTCTCCTTTTTTATGGTACCTGCCTGCAGTAAATAATGATTACATTCCATTGTGGGGAGTTGGAGTACGCACACGACACATCTTCATTCTTTTCATGTCCTCCCTCTCCCCTTTATCTCTTGGTCTTCTTTCCTTTTACAAAAGATCAATCTCACTGTTTCTTATCATTTATCTCTTATTTTGCCCTTTAGTTTATTTATTCTTCGTGTTTCTCTTGTAAGAGAAACCATGTGTAGACTGGATGTGGTAGCTCACACCTATAAATCCAGCATTCGAGAGGCTGAGGCAAGAGGATCACTTTGAGTTCAAGGCCAGCCTGGGCTACATAAGCAAGTTCAAAGCCAGTCTGAACTACATAGTGAGACTCTGTCCCTCCCAAAAACAGAAAAGAAAAGAAAGAAAAAAGATATTTAAGCCTGTGTGTCTAATTTATTTCACTCTAAATTTCTTTTTAGTTTGGTAGTGTATAGAAACATACTAATGTATGTTGATTTGTATCCTGAAACTGTAAGTGAATTCATTTATTAGTTCGAACAGCTTTTAATGGAGTCTTTAAGATTTTCTCTTTAAATCTTTTAAATTGGCAAATGATAACTTTATATGTTTATGGGGTACAATGTGACATTTTAATATGCATATGCATTGTGGAACCATTAAATTAGCTAATAAACATTTTCATCACCTCACATATTTATTACTTTTCTCTATAAAAGAAAATTTTGTGTTATTGTCTGCTTGTTTTTTCCTCGTGAGAATCTTTTTAGTCTATGTCTTTCTTGTACTCTGAGTAACTACTTTAAAATTAATGATGTGCAGTATATTATCCATTGTAATTCTCTTATTTTGTTTTGACTTTTTTTGATAAAATAAATAAAGGATCTTGCTGTTTGCAAACTGGGATGATTTTACTTTTCTCTTTCTTATCTTATAGTGTGCCTTTTTTCCCTTTCTTAACAAATGCTCTGGCTGGAGCTTTCATTACTCCCTGGAGTAGATAATTGACATCTTTGCCTCATTCTCCATCTTAGAGGAAAAGCTTTGTGTCTTTCATCACCGAGTACGGCGTTCACTGTGGATTTCTCATATATGGTTTCTGTCATGTTGAATTCTAGTTGTAGCTCACTGAGTAGGTTTTTGTTGTTTTGTTTTGTTTTTTGTTTTGTCTTTTTGAGACAGGGTTTCGCTATGCAGTTCAGGCTGGCCTCAAATTTGCAGTGATCCTCCTGCCTCAGCCTCCCAAGTGGCGGTATTACAGGTGTGCACCACCATGCCTGGCCTTTTGCTTGTTTGTTTGAGGGAGGGGACTCTGCTGGAGATTGAACGTAGTGCCTTGAACTTGCTAGGCAAGTAAGCGCTCTATCATGCCTTTTCTGCATCAATTGAGGTGACCATGTGGCTTTCCTTCTTCATTCTGTTAATATAATGTAATCACTTTGATTAATTTTATGTCCTCTCTTTGCTTTCCAGGAATAAATTCCACTTGGCCGTGGTATATGATAACTTAGTATGCTGCTGAATTTGGCTTAGTATTTTGTTGAGGATTTGTGCATCAGTGTTCGTAAGAGATAGTGATTTGTGGTTTTCTTAGTGTTTTTGTTTGGTGTTGGTATCAGGGTAATGCCAACAGTATAGAATGAGTTAGGAAGCATTTCTTCTTTTTGTTTTTTCTTTTTTGGTACCAGGAACCGAACTCAGGACCTCATGCTTGCCAGGCAAACACCGTGTCAGTGTGCTATTTCCCCAGCTAGTGTTTCTTCTTTAATTGTTTAGAGTTTGAGAAATACTGCCTCTGATTCTTTAAACATTTATTAGAATCAGGACTGGAGGTGTAGCTCAAAGGCAAAGCACTTTCCTAGCATGTACAAGGCCCAGGAATTGATTCCAAGCCCTGGGAAAAAATAGCTAGTTTAACCCAGGTTCTAAAAAGTCTATTTGCTGCACTTAGTGGCACATACCTGTAGTCCCAGATCTTGCCAGGCCGATGAAAGAGTTTAAGGCTAACTTGGGCAACATAGTGAGACCCATCTCAAAGCTAACCTACCAGCCAACCAAGCAAACATTCACCAACACAAACATCTTAGCTGGTGTGTGTGTATGTGTGTGCGGTACTGCAACCCAGGGATCACTGAGCTACATCCCCAGCCTTCCTAATTATTTACTTTGAGGCAGGAACTCACAAGGTTGCTTAGGGTGCCCTTGAATTTGCAGTCCTCCTGCCTCAGCCTCTGTAGTAGGTGAGATTACAGGTGTGTGCTATGGTACCTAACTGTTGGAAGGGTTTTGATTACTTATTCCATCTCCATACTAGTTATAGAGTTGTTCAGACTTTGTTTATTCATGATTTAATCTTGGTAGGTTGTTTGTTTCTAGAAATTTATCTATTTCTTTTAGATTACCCAGCTTGTTGATGTAAAATATTTACAATAACTCTTAAAATATCTTTGCTTCTCTGGCATCAGTTGTAATGTTTCTTCTTTCTTTCCTGATTTTAATTATCAGAGTCTTTTTTTTTCTGAGTTAATCTAGCTAAAGGGTTGTTAGTTTTATCTTCTCAAAAATCAAGTATTTAATTTTGTTGTTTTTTCCATTGTTTTTCTATTGTGTTTATTTCTGCTCTCATTTTTGTTTCTTCCTTCTGCTAACTTTGGATTTAATTTGTTCTTTTTGTAATCACTTGAAGGGTAAAGTTAGGCTATTTCTTTGATATCTTATTTCTTAAAGTATTTATCAGTATGAACTTACCCCTTAGGACTGCTTTTGCTGTGTTCCATGAATGTTCATATATTATATTTTCATTTTTGTTTGTCTCAAGCTATTTTCTAGTTTCCTTTCTGATTTCTTCTTGGAGCTGATGTTTGCTCAAGAGCTGGTGTTTAACTTCCACATATTTGTGCATTTTCCAGTTTTTCTTCTGCTGTTGATTTCTTGTTTCATTCCACTGTGGTCAGAACAGATACTTGGTGTGATTTCAGTCTTCAATTTTTTAAGACTGGTTTAGTGATCTAACATGTGATCTATCCCGTAAAAAGATCTGTGGGCTTGAGAAAAATAGTCACCCTTCATTATGGGTGGAAAAGTCAGTGTACGTCTGTTAGTTCCCCTTGGTCACTGATAGTTTCATTCAAGTCTCTGTTTCTTTATTGATCTTGTGTCTGAATGTTCTCTTCATTACCAGCAGTGGAGTATTAAAGTCTCCTACTGTTGTCATGTTACTGCTTATGAGTATTTCTTCTTTTAGTTCTGCCAATGTTCGCTTTACATATTTAGGTCTTCTGATGGTGGATGCATATATATTTATAATTGTTATATCTTTCTGGTGGATCAACCCTTTTATTATTATATAGTGGCCTTAGATATCCCATGATAACTTGTAGTCTGTGTTGTCTGAAACAAGCACAGTGACTGTGCAGTCTTTTGGTTCCTATTTCTATGAAGACTCTTCTCTCCTTTCACTTTCAGTCCTCCTGTGTCCTTACATCCAAGTTGAGTTTCTTGTAGACAGCATATAGTTGAGTTCTTTTAAAAATCCATTCAGTTATTTTGTGTCTTTTAATGAGGGATTTAATCTTCTCACATTTAAAGTGATTGTTGATAATTACAGTTGCAATTTTCCTAACTGTTTTCTGTTAGCCTTGTAGCTATTTTGTCTATCATTTCTTTTGTTGTCTTTGTTTGTGTCTATTGATTTTTTATGTTGATAGGTTTTGATTCCTTTCTTTTGTGTAATTTTTGAAGTTTGTTTTGGTGTTTTTTTTCCCTTGGACTTACACAAAATATCTTAATAGTCTGTGTTAGTTAAACTGATGATAACTTTAGGTCAATTGCATGTATAGCTCTATACTTTAACCCCCTACCACAGTTTATGAAATATCATCACAATTTACATGCATTTATTAAGACTATATCTTTTAACGTATTTTCTGGTTACACTTATTTTTATTTATTTATTAATTATTTTTTTGGTGGTACTGGGGATTGAATTCAGAGCCCTGTGCCTGCTAGGCAAGCTTTCTACCACTGAGCTACATTCCTAGCCCCTACACTGATTTCTAATACCTTTATCATCTAACCTTTTATGGAAATCTTCTTTTATGCTAGAATTTAAAGTGATTCAACCATCATCATTAATAGTAATATGGTATTCTGCACCTGTTTATAAATTCTCTTTTATTAATGAGTTTTATACCTTCTCATGCTATTGTGTTGCTATTTAGCATTCTTTCATTTCAAGTTAAAGAACTCCTTGTTGCAACTGTTTTTAGAGACAGGGTCTTGTTATGTAGTTTAGACTGGCCTTGAACTCACTATGTGGCCCAGGTTGACCTCAAACTTATAATCATCTTCCTGCCTCAGCCTCTGTAGTGCTGGAATCACAGGTGTGTGCCACCATACTTGGCTTATGTTTGGTAGATATAATTACAATGAATTTCCTCAGTTTTTGTTACTTGAGAAAGTCTCTGTGTCTAATTTTTATTTTTAAAATTTTTTTAAAATTTTATTTATTTATTTATTTTTGGTACTGGGGATCAAACTCACAACCTTGCACCTGCGAGGCAGGTGCTTAGGCCACTGAGCTAAATCCCTGGCCCTGTGTCTCGTTTTAAAATGTATCTTTTTTGTTTTGTTTTGTTTTTTGCTTTTTTTGAGACAGACTGGCCTTGAACTCCTTATGCAGCCTAGGCTGGCCTTAGACTCGCCATCTTTCTGCCTCAGCCTCTTGAGTGTCGGATTACAGGTGTGTGCCACCATTTGTGAAGGGCAGTTTTGCCTGGTATAGTGTTCTTAGCAGTTTTGTTTTGTCTTGCTTTGTTTTGTGTGATCCTGGGAGTGAGCCTAGGTCCCTATGCATGCCAGGCAATCTTCACTGAATCACCTCCTCAGCCATGGTTGGCAGCTCTTCCTTTGAGTTCTTTAAATATATCATCCTTCTCTTTCTTAGTTCAGTCATTCTATAAAATAGAATTATTATTGTCATCTTTCATATTTACATTTTGTGATTAGCTCATCTGCTTAATTTATTTTGACAACTGTGGTTTTTTAATGCTCATGGTCTGCAGTGGATTCTTTTTCTCTCGTAACTTGCCTATTGTTTCTCAAACACAAAGCCCTCCCTTATTCCTCTGGGGATCTGGATTATAAGTAAGTCTTGTATCATTACACTTTGCCTCCCTAAGCCCTTTTTTATTGTTTGTTCTATCTCTTTCACGGTGTTGGCTTTACCCAAGTGCTTGCTGATCGCTGACTGTGCTCACTGTTGTAACTGAGAGGCCGAATTAGACACTCTGATAGCTGCTTATGCTGCTCCCTTGAGGAAGGAGTAGGATGGGAGGGAGAGTGGGGGAAGGCAGGTGTGCAGCTGGGAGCAGGGTGTGGCAGAGCTGGCCTTGTGGACGCCCGTCCTCCAGTTCTGGTATGCACAAAAGGCAGGAGATTAGGGTGGGGCCAGCCAGCAGGCAAGTGGGCAGTGACCTGTCAATTACCGGGCTCCAGGTTACATGTGCAAAAAAACAAAACAAAACAAACAAGCAAAACCATTCCCCCAAAAAAACAGCTCGAAAGCCTGCATCTTGATCTGACATCAGCCTGAAGAATGGGGGATACAAAAGCTGCCCGCCCTGCAGCCAGTCAGCTGCTGTGAGCTTTCTCAGTGACCCACCCTCACTCTGCAGGGCATATTTCTTTTTCTACCTTTAACGAAAATAAAACCTTGCTACCTTTTTCAAGTGCCTTGTCCAGTTCTTTTTCTAGGACAACAAAAACCTGCAAAGAATTGCTGTAAAGAGCCTACACTACCCAGAACCCGGTAACACGTGGGGCACTGCCTTTCTCTGAGCCAAGTCTGCACCCTGGGCTGCCCGAAGGGGTGCATCCAGGGGCCTCTGGCTGGCTCTTCATGTAGATGTGGGCAGGGGTTGGCTGGTAGAGATCACACAGGGCAGCTCCTCTTGATGTTCCCCCTTTGGGCTGCCCTGGATCTTTCCAGCTCTCAGGCCCTTCCTTCTCTGGGCACGGGGCTCTCTTGCCCACATTTGGGACTGTGTTTCTTTCTTCAGGCCAACCCCATCAGCATTCCGTCAGCATCTTGCTTTAGAAATTCTCCATGGTTTCTGTTCCACCAACAGACCTCATGATTTTGAGTTGCAGATTTAAAATATTTCTTTCTTTTCATTTGTTAGGGATTTATCTTATTTTTAGTCTACCATCTGTGAATCTCAAGCTTGGAGAGAGAGTTTAGGGTTAGATACATAGATTTGGGAGTCATTTGAATAATAAATGAAAACATAAAGCATGGGAGAGTACAAGATCTTCAGAGCATCTGCACACAGAGAGAGGAAAACCAGGCAGGGATATAATTTAGGAAAATACCTGTACTTAAGGGGATGGAATACAATGGGGGATCAATCCATAAGAAGAAGCAATTGGAGAGATAGCAAAAACACTCAGAAGGGCACAGGACAGAATGGTTGAAGGCTAGGGAGGTGGGACTCAGCCCTGAGAACAATGCCTGAGGCTCCCAAGGGTGACCTTGATGGGAGGGGGAGACCAAAGCCAAGTGGAGATGAGTAAAGGGGTGAGTGATGAGAAAATTGAGGTAGGCAGCAAGCATCATTTTATTATGGTAGTGGGAGAGAGGATTTGAGGGGTTCTGGTTGACCCTTAGAAAAATCCCTCACTTGACTTGAGGCCTCCTGATGTCCATATGAAAGGAGTTTTTTTCTTTTTATAAGAAGTGGATGGAAGGCTGGGTGTGGTGGTGCATGCCTTTAATCCCAGCACTCATGAGGCTGAGGCAGGAGGATTGCTGTGAGTTAGAGACCAGCCTGGACTACAAAGTGAGTTCAAGGCCAGCCTGAACTGCATAGTGAGACCCTGTCTCAAAAAATAGGACTGGAGATTTAGCTCAGTGGCCTAAGTGCCTGCCTGGCAGGTGCAAGGTTGTGGGTTCGATCCCTGGTACGAAAAAAAAAAGAAGTGGATGGAATCAACAGATGCTATTATTATTTATATTTGTCATATATATGTCACATATATCTAGTTGTATTGGAAAAACTTATAAATATTATTTATATTTGTTATACATATATTTCATATACATATCTAGTTGTATTGGAAATCCTTGTAATGGGTGAATACTCCCTGTCCTAAATCCATTTTTGTTTAGAAGTCATTATTGTTTGTCTTTTAGTTTTCTTTCAATGAACAGTAATACTTATTTCCCTGTGTAATGGCCCAAGAAATGTGCAGTTAGGTGTCACAATATTTTGCCCCAGAGAAAGTAATAAGATGCGTAAGAACTGTAATGCTAAGTGAAATGAGTCAAACAGACAAGCGTAAGTACCATATCATTTCTCTTATATGGGAAACTCAAAGAATAACTAGAAAGAAAAAAGAGTAAACAGGAAGATAGATCTTTTGGAAATGGGAAGGGAAAAAGAAAATGGAGGGAAAGTGCGGGGTGCGAAAGGCACATAGAAAGCATTAAGGTGGGGCAGGTCCCTGTACCAAACACCCACCACGGAAGTGGTCATGATGCATCGCAAACATGCACTAATGAAAAAGGGGTAGCTACAGCTTCTGTCTCGGGACAGGTACACGGCTGCTACGCAGAGCCTGGCTGGGTGCCCCAGGAAAGACTTCTCTCTGTTTACTTTGTCATCAGTAGAGCTACCCCAGTTCTGGATCCACCACTGCCTAGACTGGCAGAGAAATCGGACCTTTTCTCCCAGAGAGCCAAGGAAAACGCTATTTGACCCGTGGCCACAGCAGCAGGGCTCATAACTTGGCACCACGAGTTGAAACAGGAGTTGTATGAACCTCTGCCTGGACTCTTGAGCAGTTGACCCTGACACTTTCATCTCACTGCTGGGAAAGAACGATGCTGTTGTCCTGCTTAATTTTCATAGAGTATGGAACTGAAAGAGACACAGAGCAGAAGAAGGGACTTCAAAAAAAATCCCACAAAACAAGTCCCGAGAGGAAAGGCGTGGAGGCAGGGAGAGGCATACTGGGAATTTTTTTTCCTAAATAGCTTTATTGAGGTATAATCGATATACAATAAACTTCATATTTAAAATGCACAATTTGATCACCTTTGACCTAAGTGTATGTGTCATTGCACTAGGAAGATAAGGAAGGCATTCACTATGCCCTGAAGTTTCTTTATGTCTCCTGGTAATTCTCCCTCGTCTACCCACCATCTCTTGGCAGTCACGTACATATCTACTTCCTGTCACTATAAGGAAACCTTGCACTTTCTAAAATTTTATATAAATGAAATAACATAGTGTGTACTTTTTTTCTATATGACTTGTTTCACTCAACATTATTTTGAGATTCACTTAAGATATTGTCAGATCCTGATGGATTCACTGCTGAATTCTATAAGAAATTTAGAGAATATTTAATGCCAATGGTCCTTAAACTCTTTAATAAAAGGGAAACAATACTCCATAACTCATTCCTGGAGGCAAGTATTACCCTGATACCAAAACCAGAAAGAGATCCAACCAAGAAAGAGAGCTACAGGCCAGTCTCCCTAATGAACATCGATGCAAAGATCCTCAATAATAGGGCCAGGGATTTAGCTCAGTGACATAAGCACCTGCTTGGCAAGTGCAAGGTCATGAGTTTGATCCCTGGTACC
>RJWM01044359.1:0-13307 GCA_004363535.1 Dasyprocta punctata | reverse complement strand
TTTTTTTTTTTTTTTGTGCTGGGAATCAAACTCAAAACCTTGTGCTTCTCAGACAGGTGCTTATGTCACTGAGATATATCCCTGGCCCCTGTTCTTTCTTTTTTCTAACCATTAATATTCATGACAAAACTGATTCAAAACATTTATCTACCATATCTCACACATATTAAGCTTTCAACTATGGTTTTTTGTTTTTCTGAATATCAAAATGAGGTAAAATTACCTGAAAGATTTTTTCTGCATATCTGCTTATGTTTTCTTGTTGATTTTTGTGTACATGCTTTGAATCTAAAGTCTACTAAAGATTCTATAATCACTTTTTTGTTTAAAAAAAGAGGATAAAAATGATGCAGAATTTCAAAATAAAATAATAGGAAATTAACACTAGTTAATATATTGCATATTGTTATCTTTGAAGTAGTTGCTCAGATTACAAGATTTAGGCATGAAAACATGAGTAATCATTTTTTTATTTAACTGCCAAACAAGTCCCTGAGTTAATCGCTATTATTTTATACCACATGTTCAATGAGACCCTACAGGAACTGCAAAGTCTGTCAAAATACACAATGAATATTGAATAAAATGTATTACAGTAAAAGGTACAGGGCCGTTAGTCCCTCTCAGAATAACCCCTCATCTTGTTTCAAACACACTTATCCCATCATTCTTACCACTGTCTGAGGCAATTCTGGGAGTCCTCTTTTGGATCTGTGTAAGGTCTGATAAAGAATACAGTGCATGCTTCTGCCAAGTCCAGGCTCATAAAAAAATTATGGTAAGTCCTGCTCCACTTTATTCACAAGATCTGGAACAGGCAGATGTGATAGTGTCATCTATGCTAAGAAAATGCATGCGAAACAACTGAAAGTCTCTGCCTATTCCCTAAATTTAAAAAGTCATCACATCTGCCTATTCCCTAAATTTAAAATGTCCATGAAAGATAAACGTTGTGAATCAGTGCACGCCATGGACCCAGCTGGGCTAGTGCAACTAAACACTCACACAAGTGCAGCTAAACTCTTCAGAACTACCTCAGAAAGCAGTGAGAACTATGCATGGGGCAGAAGTTTTTGATGGGGACTTATGGCAATATGTCTTTTACTCTAATAATTTTTGTAAAAATTTAAACCTTACATTGTATATAACTTAATCTGGGATAGAGATTTAATAAGTGGTAACAGAGGAATACAAGCATCAGCTGAGCATAGTTTACAACACAATACCAACCATATTACTTAAACAGATGCAGCCAAAAATAGTGAAATTTCATTGTTGCTAAATAACAAACAGAAATAACATTTGAAGTGCATAGTGTTTAGTTCCAATGTTGTGTCAGCAATCATCTCACCAACTTTGTATTAAGAGACTTTCAGTTGTTTCGCATGCATTTTCTTAGCATAGATGACACTATCATTTAAATTTTTGTAGTTATACATTTTAGGATATCATTGAGACACCTTAATAGACACAGATTTACATTGTAGGCAAAAATGCATTCATTTCCATTTTTACTCATATGTACATTAACTTTATCAACAGACAAGCTATCACAAATTATATTGCCAACCACTGCATGACAAAAATCTTCTCCCTTGACTTTGCCAAGTATGCATATTATATATGTTTCTATGTATATAAACATTTGAAACACATCCACATATATTAAATATATGACAGATGTATAGTTGGGCATTTATGTGTGAGTATGTATAGAGAGAAAGTGAGCATATATACATAAATTGATAAATATGTGTTATTTTTGCCCACATTGGTACCATACAGATGGTAGTTCTCATAGAAAGAGGGAACACACACTGCAGTTTAGTTTTCAATTAATTATAGGGTTTTCACATTCTTAAGTTTGAATAAGATAAAGCATTTGGCATCAGAAAGACAAATTAGAGATATTTATATTTTACCATAATTATTGCCATCTTGCTTTCCTTTTCCCTACGTAGGAGACAGACCTGTGCATGTGCATCCCTGGGTTCTCTTGTTCTTTGGATTTCTGTTGGTTTTAGCCAATGGGGAAATGTCAGATCATCATGTGGATAAATGAGTACCTTCAGAATATGTTCCCCAGCCCCTTTCATCTGATATTAAACTGTCTTCATTGATCAACTAAAATTCATGTCGTCACTTTCTATCTTCTTATTGCAGTATTTTCGCAGTACATTTTAAAGTAACTGTGTAAACTAGAGATTAGTATGCAGTTTTATGGCTTATTTTGTTAGCTTTTTGTTGAGTTTTTCTTTTCCAAATCTATTGGGAAGAAATTTTTGAGAATTACATTTTGTTTGATCTGTGGTGTGTTGAGTGTATTATCTTTGTATATGTTTTTTATATTTCTGTTTACTAAATGATGTATCTCTACTGGTGTTTTTATTGTACTAGTTGAGTGAAATACTTAAACTTCATTTCCTTTTAAATCTTTTTACTCTTCCCATTTTAATATCTCAGAAATATTTCTACACATGCATGTGAACCATATCAGACAGTGTTTTAATTAATTTTTCCAACCTTTTAAAGTAGGTTTCCTGAAGAAAAATGCTCTTGTCTTCTCCCTCCACAAATATCTCAATATCAATTTCATTTCTTAAAACTATTTCTACTGGACACAGGATTCTGGTCTGTGATAAATATACATGGAACATAATGTATTACTTTCATCTGAAACTGATATTACTGTGAAGTGTTCTTTTTTAGTTATGAGGGTTGATATAACCCAGCATAGTGATACACTAAATTTGGAACTAAATTTTTGAATGTATATTCCACACAATAGTAAAAACGATTTACAAAAAATAGTGATGTAGATATAGAATCAGAGTAAAAATTTGGTTTTGTGTTACAGATAAGTTCAATAAAAAAAAATAGAGGTGGGCAGGTGGGATGAGGAAAAATGAGGTGCTCTGGGGAAGGAGAAAATTTCCAAGACAAGTTATATGGATCTCTAAATTTCCAAAACAAATTTTTTTTCTGTATTTCAGACATACACTAATAAAAATTTTAAAAATAATTTTTAACATTTAATATATGGTTTCATTTTAATTTCTAATATGTATTTTATAGTGTTCATTTTATTGGTGTAGTGATTTATTTATACAATTTATATTCATATTTGCTTATATAAGCATGCTCAGTTTACTGGTGTAATTATATAACTATATACTTTGGAGATGTCATTACTGTAGGTCCAATGACTGCTGTTTTCCAATACAACACACTGAATAATGAAACAGTGGTATACAGGCCAGATAAACATATGTACTTAAAAGGAGATGGTTTGTATCTGTTATACTTGAACTGTAAAAATAAGTTCCACTTAAAAAAATAGTTTAACTTAATATTCAATCCATCCTGTAATTTGTATTGTGATTGCTTCATGATTCCAAAAGTGAGCCTGCAGAGTTCAATACTATTACATCATTTTTCAAGTAGTCATATAACAAATACGATCACCTGTCAAGACTAGGAAAGAAGTTGAAAAGAAAATATATTTTGTCATTTGACAATTCCTGAATTATGGTATTTTCATTTTTGAATAACACGAAAGAGTAGTGAACTCAATTCTAATTTAATGAATGCTATGCAGAGACTTGACTTGTAAAATACAATTTCATTAATATAAAACTTTAACTGTGTTTTTAAAATTTCAAGCCCTTGTGTTGCTGTTGCTTCAAGCAGTTTTAACACATCACTCTGGCAGGTGAATAATAAGCTGAAAGTAGCTGACTTTAGAAGCCTCACAAAGCAGCACTGTTTACGTGGTGTGTTCTGTGCATCATTAATAAAGGATCCTTTTTATATGTATGTGTGTGCCAGAGTGGTGTGTGTGTGTATGTGTGTGCGTGCAGTACTTTGGTAATACAGAGTTAGATTTAGTATATGCGTTTCTGGTCTAGCATTCTGGGAGCAAAGTAAAATATTCAAATCCATTTGAGCTCTACTTATAAATATATATTATATTTCCATTATGGTACAGTACAATGATTATAAATTATGATGATTTTGAAAGTAATTATTAGCAAATGTAGATATAACACTACTGCTGTCTTTCAAAGGTCTGTTGATTCAGATTGGTTACTGTGTCTATGTAAGTATCAGTTTAATCATAACATAATCAACAGTTTTGTAGAAAAGAATAAAAGAAATAACACATGCTTAAATTTCTAGTACGATGAGTGACATACTTAAACTTGAAAACACACACACACAAAAAAAAACTGCCTCCATATTACCTTGTTTTCTTTTCCCTTATTAGACAAATAATTGTTTTCAGTCTTCACCCTGTCTACGCAGATCCCATTATCCATCACTATTTCAGAACTAACCAAGTTCTTTTCTTTGAATAAATAATAATTTTTCATGTTTGAAGCTTTTATGAAACAAAATGAAATGCTTCAGGTTTGTGTTACATAATTTTTTTAAGACTGACAGAATATGACTTAGCATCAGGACTGAAAGCCAGCACTCTTACATAGACTCCTCTGATTCAAATGCCAGCTGTGAAAACCTCAGTTGTGATCTTGAGCTTCATATTCTTTGAAATCTAAATTTTGAAAGTACTATGCGAAGTGGCAATTATAGTGGTAAGTAATTCATAGTATTATTTCCAAAAAAAACCATATAAACTTTTCTCAACACTGTGTCTGTAAAAATGGAATAAAGATGAACACCTTTTAAATTTGTATTATATGGTAGTTTTTGTCCTATTGTAGTATCAAAGTAAAGGCTATGTTCTTGAGAAACTTAGCATTTATAAGAGATACAGATTAATATAAATATATTTTGGATTGACCATGATGAGATCAGGTAAAAGAGCATAACAGATATATATTTAGGCGTTCTCAATGATCAAGAGATAGATAATATGTTACACCAAAGCATTAAGAAGTTGGTTATTTGGTCAAATGAGAAATCATGAAATTGTCAGCCATCAAGCTATTCTTTTCTCCTCAACTGTACTACCCTTCTCCACAAAATATTGAGTTCATAGATGTCTGTCACCTATATCATAATATATGGGATTGTGATGCTGTGGACATAATTAGTAACATCTGATCCAAAACAAGATGATTCTTTTATTCAAATTTTGACACTTGTCTTCAGAAAGCATATAAAGTATCTTTCCAGTGGTTGTAAATGGATAGCACTATAATACAATGTGATTCCTGGCCATAATTCCGGTCCAGTTACAAAAGCCAGTTTGCAGAGTTGAGGATAGCATTGGACAAAAATGAAGCCATATTCTGGTTGTATCTGAATTCTTGGATCCAGGCATTCCAAAAGCTTGTGACTTTCATATCTTCTTGACGCTTTGTACTTGTCCAGTTACCAGCCAAAATCCCACATCTGCACACATGAGGCTTTGGGGTGCATCTCAGATCTAAACCATCATAGTCCTCCCTGGTCCTCAATGACTCATCTCCACCTCCCTACACAAAATGAATTTAACGCAGCTCTAAGACTCTCCAAAGTCTTAAAGTTCCAGCCCTACTGAAAAGTCAAAGCCAAAAGTTCCCCTTGAGATTCAAAGAAAGTGCTTAGATGAGAGCTCCTATAAAAATGTTAAAAAGTTAAATACATCCAACAGGTAATGACACAGGGACAACATTCTCATTCCAAATGGGGAAATAGGAGGATAGAAAGGCATAGTACCAAAGCAGGACTGAAACTCTACAGAGAAACAGTCAATCCTTACTTCCATGCCTTGCACCTGGGTAAGTTTTAGCAAGATATAAACTCCAAAGTGTTGACGTTACCCTGGTCCTATGGCATTGCTTATTGTAGCCTTCATGGCTTCTCTAGTGGAGTAACTGTGCACATTTCCTGACATTTTTCTCAGCAAAAACACCATTTTTCTGGCATCTCCAAATTCCTGGGGGTATCCAAAGAACTTCTGGATTCACTCTCACAGATTCTCAGGGGCACACTGCATATCTCCTAGGCTTTCCTTTAAAATCTGGGAAGAAACTTTCCTTTTATCACAACACTTGCATTCCTCATGCTCATAAAATTACAAATTCTCCCACTAGCTCAATAGGGTCTCCGAGTGTCTCTGTGGCTTAGCATGGTGGAATCCTGGAAAATCAGTTCCCTGGGCCACCTTTCAGGGGATCCAGAGAATCTCTTCTCAAATGCAAGCTTTGTAGTTTTGCAACTTTGAGTGTTTTTTAAAAATTTTATTGTAAAGAGAGTAAAATCCAACAAAACAAAACAGAACAAAGTCAATCAAAACAAAGCAGTAGAACTGGTACAGAACTTCGAAGTGGGATACTAGGAAAACAATAGCTACTGTAGTATATCTTGTTATCTTCAGTCCATTCCATCGGGTATAGCAAAATCAAACCAAGAACAAAACAGAATAAAACCAATCAAAACAGAATGTTGAATAAAGCAAAACAGTGAGGACAATATTGGGCCTCAAAGGCAAGACAGAAGGAAATCTCCCATATTTGCTACATTGTAATGTACCTTTGAGATTTTAAAAGACAAAGGTCTAGCTGATTATAGGGATGCCCTGGAGACAACTTTCCCATGGTTCTGATGTAAAGTACTTGGCTTCTTTTAACTACTAATCTTTTCACTAGCCATTCTCTCTTTGGCTGCACCTTTTCATGCACTTCCCTTCTAGTGAAATTTCAAATTTCTAAAATGATTTTGCTACTGATTCTCACTATGAACCTGGCTGAAAGTGCCAAGAAGTACCTATGCACATCCTGAACCTTGGGCTGTCTTCAAATTTCTTCTGGCAGACTGATTAGTCCATCATTCTTAATCTCAGTTTCCCATAAAGTTTCAGAAGATAGTCAAAATGTAGCCGAATTTTCTGCCACAAAAATCCAACTGCCCATGAGTTCTTATTCTCAACTAAATCCTCCTGAGTCCTACCTTCAATCTTTGTGTTTCCATTCATATTCTGATCTTCAGAATTCTGAACATTATTACCCATCAAGTCTCCTTACAGAATTGTGAGTTTCACTAACCAGTAACTCCAAACATTTCCAAACTTTTCTCAAGAACTACTTTCATGGCTTTTCAAAACCACAAGATTGGGTAAACCTAAAGGGGACCTATTATTTTGGTTCATGAGTTTTAAAGTATTCAGCCCATAGTTGAGTGACTACTAGGCAGGAAGAGCATGATGGAAGGTTTGGAAATGGAAAGTTGTTCACATCATGATGGCCAGGTAGTAAAGACAGAAGGAAGGAGACATGGAGGGAAATACACCCTCCCCATTCATGCCCCCAATGACCCACCTCTTCTAATCAAGCCTCACTTCCCAAAAGCAGTTTCAGCTATGAACCCATCAGGAAATTAATACCTTGATAAGCAGTATAGTGCCTCTATGATTCAATCAACTTTCAATGGCCCCATCTCTGAACACATGAGGCTTTTGGAGAGACATTCTAGATCATTCTGGAACATAAAAATAATTTTAGACTCTAATGATAGAGACCAACCTCCTTTATTTTCCATATAAGCCCTGGTGATGATATGGCCTTTTCTCCATTGTCAACTTTATCTTCTGTCATTTCTATTGTTAATATTCACTCATGACTAAAATATTCTTCTACAGAAACTAATAAGCATGTCTGTTGACTTTCCTTTCAAAGTTTACTTCAACAGGGTATCCACCAAGACCGACTTTCAATGTTTTAATTCCTGTCAGCTTTATTTAATAACTTCAGATAATCTACGTATTTCCTTCAAGCACAAGTTGCTAAATTATTTTATGATTCGTACATAAACAAACAAATAGATATAGATACAATTCTGTGATTCTGTGAATATGTGCATTATATGAGGGCATACTGCATATCCTAACATTTTTTCTATGATTAAATCTCTATAACTCAGAACCTTCTGAGACTCAAGAGAACGTGGTAATGCACGTTTCTTAAGGCCAAGAGATCAAGAGCAAGGCACCTACAGTTTAAAAATAAGCTTTACCGTAGCTTTGAGTGAGCTGTGGACAAGTTGCATAGTATTTCTCTTCTTCAGCTTTACTACACAAACTAGAATCTGATAGTACTATATAACTTACGGCATGATGGTATAATTAAAAACACATGAATTGCTTTGTGTGGCTCTGCTATCCACCTTTCAGCTGATCAAAAGCAATGATCTGTAAAGATATTAGGAAATACATGTTCTCAGAACATTAGCACCTTTATTCTTCTCAGTTCACCCCATTACCTTCTCTAAGGTGATCTGATTGTTCCTAGAGGAACTTGTGAGAAAAAAGCACAAGAAAACAAATATCATTCCTTGCTGGCATCACTCCGTGCAAATGTTTTTATCTAGAATAGGAAGAGTTGATAGCAATTTGATTTTGTTTTTATGAAGTCGTTCTTCCACTTTCCTGGATCTTGTTCATAGTGTCCTTAAGGAGCAAATAAATAACAGTGTAGGGCCACAGTTAGTTATTTAAGAAGAGTTATGCACTCCAA
Source organism: Dasyprocta punctata (assembly GCA_004363535.1). Taxonomy (NCBI): domain Eukaryota; kingdom Metazoa; phylum Chordata; class Mammalia; order Rodentia; family Dasyproctidae; genus Dasyprocta; species Dasyprocta punctata. The sequence continues at coordinate 4,848 of RJWM01044359.1, read as the reverse complement.
CCCTATGACAATGAACTGATCAGAGGCCCTATGATTTACTTGGGTCAACTAAGAGAAATAATTTGTCTTGTTTATATGCAGATCTTTAAGAGCTAACATTATATTCACAACATATTTTCCTCTGCCATTGTGACCAGTCCGAAGTGTGGAAGCCAGTTTTCCATTGCTTATACAGTCTTTGAAACTGAAATGTTTACACTGTCTCTTCCATGGTATATCGTACAGTAAATGTGAACTGATACATCAGAATTTGAATCCCTGCTTCACTGCATGTAGTTCTGTATCTGGGAGCAGTTTACTTAATTTGGTTCACACTTTCCACACCTACACATGAAAATAATAAAATCTGTGACTAATATAATTAGCAGGCAGAATCTCCCCCTACTTACTTCCCTTGCTTCTTCATGTACAGATTCAAAAGATAAAAGCAATACTTTTCCAGACTTCCTCAAAGCTTTCTGTAAGTAAAAATAAAATTTACTGTCAATTAATTACTCTCATGGCATTTAGAAAGTGAAGCTCTTTAGAGATCTTCTTACAGATGTTTTGATTATTTTCTGCTGACATAAATATTTGAAGATGCTCATGTGTGTTCTGTAGCTCTGATGCTCTCAAAGGCAGCTGGGGGAGGGTGACAACTGCTTTGGGGGTGAGGGTCTACCATGCAGTCACAGTTATTCCTGCAGGGATCCCTAGAGTCCACACTTACAACACTTGAAGAATTTAATTTCTGAAATTTAACTCTTTTTAAATTTTAAACACTTAGAATATTTTCCAGATTCAGTCTAAAGCCCTCATTCGTTATGTTTTTGGATGTTACTGTGTATAAAACTACACAATTTTTGAAAAATTATTATTCTAGCCACCAGAACATGACTGGTTCAATAAATATTAGGCATTATTACTTTTATTGGTATTATAAATTTGAATCCCTGGTATTATACATTGGTATTATCTAACTAAAGGTATTATTGCCTCTACTTAGCCACACAACAACAGAAAATGAGACTATACCTGTGCTACTTCTGTGGTATATTCATTCATTCAATGAGCACTGCATTTGACAGCACATTCTGGATACTGAGAAGAAATAAGCAAATATGCAAATAAAAATAAGCAAATAAGATGACTCCCCAATTTTTTTTTTGATATTCCATGGGAAAAAGTAATTTTTTTTAGGGTAAACATTCAGTCAAACTTATTATTTTATTTGCTGCATACATTTTTATGTTGACTAGTATCTCCTTTTACAGTTTCAGAATTTCAACTTAAATTCCATGCTTTCATACTCCTGAAAACACCTATAGTTACTGGTAGGGTAATAACTGTGCTGTTGAGGGTTTGTCTAGCCAACTTTGTCTCACAGATATTCCCAATATCAACAAATGCAAAGAGCAGAAAAAAGAACACTTTAAAAGCCAAGTGATTTCCTGCTGACCCACTAAATCACTTAAATGGACAACTTGGCACCATTAAATTTACTCATGATGGCACTTCCCAATTAGAAAATGTGTTTACACATTGGTGAAAGACGTACTCAGAATTTAATTAGAATTGATGATAGCATAGTATTTGGTAAATGTAATGATGCCAACTGGTCATTTAGGTGAGTCTATCATTAGTTTACATAGGCTGATAAAATCCTTATTTAAAAGAAGACTATTGAATCATCAATTATGGAAGAGAGTGTCTCATTTCATGTCAATAGAAGCAAAATATATTGAAGAAAGTCCAGGGTTCATTGCAGTAAATGTCAATTTAAAGTACATTAATAGAAATGGAGATTCAAATGGGCTCCCACATATGTAAAAGATATTAAAATAACAGTAAAGCAATGTGGGGCCAGAATGATTTGCTTGTTACTTTAATAGATGTAAACTAAATATACTAACAGTCAAAATTGATGACTAGAAGACCATTTATGTGATTAGTCATGACTTCACAATTACCAGGAGCATAAATTTCTTCACTCTTAATGAAAGTCAATAACCACAATGTTACAAATTTGAAGCACAGTGTAGATAAATAAATGTGTATAATATTGTAATTTCGCAAAGCACTTTCAACATTGTCTCATTTAATCATTATAAAACTTCCGGAAATTTATAAGAAAATGAGAAAAGATGATATAATATTAAACTGTATCACAGAGGAAAGAGACAAATTTGTTCACTGTATTAATTACTCTGTGCTAAAATTATAAAAAGAAAGGAAAAAAGCTAGAAATCATCATAAACGTATCAACACAAGGAAAAATGAATGAGTGTGGGAAATATATTAATTTTTATTAGAAATTTTCAGTAGATACAAAAGCTACAGGGTGCTATATTTAAAATTTGGCCACTTACTATCAAATTACTGCCACATGGTTGCAGATGTTTGCTGAACTGCGCAGCAGTGTTATTTGACCTTTATCAAAAGAGGAATGTACCCACGGATGCAATGTGCCTTACCTTTATCCAAGGAAGTCAAAGTACTCTAAAAAGGCCCATCATCTCTCCTTTGCTTGACGTGCTTGCTCCATTCTCCTTACAGGTTTGCTATTTCTGCTTCTCTTTGCAGATGAAATGTCATCCAAAAAAATACAGAGCATGTTCCTGGTGAGTTTAAGTATTATGGGCAAATGAACTGAAATCTCTCATTCCCAGTTTCAGTACCTAAGAGATTATTAGCAGCTAAGGTGAATTCCAGTATTTAATTCTGATGCAACAAATTATAGCTGAGAAAGAACCACAGATTATAAACTTGGCAAGGGTAACTCACATATATTATGAGTCATGAAGGATTTATAGAGAAAAGGCACTCCAAGAGATGACAAATAGCATACACTTTAGAAACAAATAATTTAACCTCCCTGAATCTCAATTTCTCCTTCTGTAAAATGATTACAATAGATTGCTCAAGGACTATTTCCAGAAACTATCATATAATATGTATAAAAATGTTGTACCTCATGTGGTGTCTGGTATAAGGTGCTCAATAAATTATTGCTGTTGTTAAGGTAGTGGTGATATTATTATTGAGAAGATATCAGAGTAATCATCTGTATTCCTTTGGAAGCCTTGTTGTGGTGTCTCATATAAAACTGTTTCTTAGTAATTTCTCTCTAAACTGTTCAAATTATATGCTCTGGTAAGGATGAATAATCATGCATCCTTTTAAAAATATACATATATAAGGTCATAATACAATTTCAATTTCAAAATACTCATCCCAACCTTTTACTTCTGTGGTACACAAATGGTATTTGTGTATCAAGTAATTTCACTGTTTAATTTTTAAAGGCCAGTGATCTTAACAAAGGCCCACTGTCTTGATATTAGGCATATTTTTTTTTTGTTTGATATACGTTCTTTCTTAGTCATATGAAAACAGGGCACATATCATGGAAAATTGCTTGATTTTCAAAGACTGTTATAGAAATGGAATGAAACTTCAAAAGGCAGATATATATCTACTTGGCATCAGCAATTATGCTTACAGTCATAAATCTATCAAGTTCCTCATTTGTTCTTATGTGGTTTCAAAGATTACTTCCCAAACGTTTTCATGGAGCACACTCTCAACTTTGCCATGTGCCTTAAAAATGGCAGTTATTTACAGAAACAGATAGTATTCTTTATAAGTGTTTGAATTTTTTCTTCTTTGTGTCTCTTTTTCCTTCTTATTCAGCTAAGGGAATAGGGAAAAAACCGCATGCACAGTGACTCTGTAACTTGTATTCATATATTAACATGCATATATATATATCATTTTGAATAAACTTATGAATAAAATCACAGAAATTCATTCACTCAAGTATTATTTATTACTTGCCCATTATGTGTCAGTGCTTTGATCCTGGAGATTTAGTAGTGAATGAGCAGATAATTCCTTGAAATTATATTCTTAAGGAGATAAAAGAAAATAAACATGACACATAGGTAAAAAGCATAGTATTTTAGCTAGTGTAAAATGCTAAGGAGAAAATTCTGAAACTAAGACACAAGACTATATAAAGAGGGAGAAAGGGTGAATTTTGGTATTGACATACACACAGGAATTTCTTTTTTAAAAATATGGATTTTTTTCATTTAGAAATTGATTTAGGTAGATTCTCTAAAATAATTTAAAAATTACAGTTATGTGCATTAAGAAAGTTCCTTTTAATTCATATATGCATATCTGTGTATCACTTCCCCCACACCAGCAGCCCTGTGTCCGTTGCTCAGTGACTTGCTTTCATTTCCTTTATCGGCGCTGTTTATATGTTACTTAACTGGCTGGGTGATTTTAAAGAAGTTTGGAATAGTCTTTGGGAGCAGTTTGAAAATATAAGGTCATTTTGGTAGCACTAAGGATAAGCAACAACCCACACAAAATTCATTCTGGGTTTTTGATAGATGGACACATAAGTGTAAATGCCTTCATTGATGAAACACAATTTTAGTGTTTCTTCTTTCACTAAATTCCTAAATAATATAGTTTGTTTTGGATGATGGATTATGGAAATCTTACTCATATATATGAAGATTTATATTTAACATCATACTGTTTTGTTTTTCAGAAATGATATGTTTGATATCTTTCCACAGTCTCTTGTTTTTTTTTTTTTTCCCATCAAGGAGTCTTATCTTCATTTTCAATGTTAGCCTAGATTTTGCAAAGCAAAACTGTTGATGAATGTTTTATCTAAAAGTTAAAGTAAAAACCAATATTTCAGTAAGAAATTATCACAATTATCTGCATGAACAAACACTGCGTTTAAATTTTTATAATTAGCTCTAGTAATTCGTTTACTGAAATCAAGTAATTATGTCTTCAATAGAGTCATCAATGTAAAAAATGGCTATTTGTTTTAGTATCACT
>RJWM01044358.1:0-13308 GCA_004363535.1 Dasyprocta punctata | reverse complement strand
ACAGGATAGCAGATTCAATTTCCTATAATTGCCATGTTGCTATGCAAAAGCACAGAATGTTTTGGCATGGATTTTCCTCCTACATTTAGCAAGAGTTAAATAAGTAAATTACCTTGGCAGCACATAGTAGCCCTACTGTTCCTCATACCTTTTCCTTGCAAATAAGGCCCTTTCAAAGATAGTTTGATGTTTCTTGTTTGGAAATCACAGCAGAAAAATGACTCAGAATCTGAGACAAATGGGGTAAGATCTCAAGAACTGCAATATTCATGTTGTTTGTTTAAAAATTAATTCATTCATGTGTAGGTGTTTTGGGTTAAGAAACAGTGGTAGATCTTTGAGACTCCAAGTTAGGATAGCACCATGTAGATAAAAATTTAATTTTGCAGTTAAATTGGCTCAAAAAATTTTTATTTTTGTAATAATCTCATGAACATAAATTATACACTCCTTGTAGTGCGAATATTAAAAATATAAATGTTCATTTAAACAATTAAGTGAATTTGTGTCTATGTGCACCTATATACACACAAATTTAGTAACTCACAGACAAATCTCAGCTAGGCAAAAAGAAAGAAAGGAATAATGATTCAGAGCAATCATGTATAAATTAATAATGGTACCTGACACCTTAGTAAGTCCTGCAATAAACCCCCAAAACAACACAAGGAAGAGAGCAAGGGAGAGGGCATATCAAATTAAGAGATTTTATTGTGATAATTCCAAGACTAGAAGCTAAGAACCTACATAAGACAATGGAAGTGAACCTGTGGGAGTAGATATAGTGTCATATATGTATCTTTATACCTTGCAAGTCCTTTATGTATAGTAGGCACTTGAGACATATCTGTTCAAGTGAACAAAACTTAAGCATTTGGAGAAACAGAAGAACATTTGATATCGTATTTAAAATAGAGTCTTAGGTAAAGAGTTCTCAAATCTTTCAAATGTAAAAATCAGAAAGTAAAGTTAATTCCTGAGGGAAGTTTATTAGTCAGTTTTACCTGCCAAGTGACTAGACAACAGTACTCAGTTCAAGATGCAGTTATTATTGTTATTGTCTATGTTTGGATGACCCCCACACACAAGCCTCGTGCAGTCATGCAGCAATTGAGTCTAGCATTTGTGATTGGTTCACTGTCTAGCGCTGGGATTGGTGGTGTGGGTGCGGCACCCGCCCAGGGGTGGTTAGCCAGCATATGATATGAGGGAGGGGAGGAGGCATGCTTTTCCCCTTTTCACTCTTGTTGCTTGTGGCCACCATGAACAGTTGCCCCTTAGCCACACCATCCCATCTTGGATCCAGCTGAATATGGACTGAAACCTCAAAAAACTGTAAGCTAAATAAATCTTTCCCTAATTTTTGGCATCAGGTATTTTGTCTCCACAATGAAAGAAAAGCAACCAAGAAAATTATCTAAAATCAGTTGAACTTAAGTAAATGTTAATTTTCAATAATGTGAGTAGGCAATCAGTTGGATGACCTTAGAAGTAAAACTGAAGTTTACCTGAGAAGGACAACGTTCTGCCTCAAAACTGAAATACAATTTCCCATCTGAACTTTTGCTTACCAGCCTACATTACAATATTTGGACTTTCCAGGTCCTATAACTTCCTGAGGAACTTCCTTGATGTTAATCTCTAACACATAGAAAATAAATATACTGACTACATGGGAAATACAGCCCATTCATTCTGTTTCCCTGAAGAACTATACAGCTACACTGTATTATTTTAGACAGCTGAGTTAGGTAAAAATATTATAGGCGGTCAGACAGGGCTGGGCCTTGAGGGATTCAGTGCAGAAGATGAGAACACATTACAACTGTGGCTGAAGGCACATTTGTCAACAGCCAGTCCTCAAGACAAAAGATAGAATGAGCAGGCCTTCATGCCACCCCATGGGATAAGAAATAAATTGAAGATTATACTACAACTGGTCTCACCTGGTCCTGTAAAGTCTAGTCAGATATCAGTCACCCAGGAGGGTGCCCAAGACCTCCTGATCCAACTCTTCCTAAAAAGATCTTTGTTCTTTCCATGTATGTTTGCTACATGATCTACTTCCACATTAGATCAATATTACCTGAATGGCTATACTTGCAATCTTATTGGTTGATTATAGTTTTGAGCCACGTTGTACCAGCCTCATGACTTTGTACCCATCTTGTGATTTTTGCGCTGAAGTTGGGTCCATGGCAACCCAGTTTTGGGTTCTCTCCTTTCTCTCAAGAGCTATCTCTGTCAATATATTCTTCCTACTCTTACCTTTCATGGTTCCTTAAAATTCATTCTTCATTTATGGGGAACTCAAACTTGGAATACCTGACATCTAACAGGTTGAGAGTAATATTTTTCCCCTATATCAGTTTTAACAGGAATCCTAAAACTCTGTACTTCTAGGAGTTGGTATCTTAAACACCACTTTATAAGAGTCAACTTTTCTCTGATCTTTATCCTGTCCATTAAATTAGTGAAAGTTTAAGTGTTTCAAATATAAAATTGACAGTTGCAACATGATTAAAATGCAGTATTTGTGTCTACATGTCATGTCTACTTCAGAAAATTAAAAGTAGCCTGTCACTATTTTAAAGGACATGTAAGCACAAATAAATCATTAAATGTGGCATGCAACATGAACAAAATGTATTTTGATTGGGATTGCATTAAATCTGTATTACAATTTTGGTAGTGTGGACATTTTCACTCTGTTGGTGCTTCCTATCCATGAGCAAGGGAAATCTTTTCATTTTCTGATATCTTTTTCAATTTGGTTTTTCACAGTACTGTAGTTTTCAAAGTAAGGATCTTTTCCTTCTTTTCTTAGATTGATTCCTAAGTATTTCATTTTATGTATCAATTATAAATGGTGTGGTTCCCTAATTTCTCTCTTAGTGAGTTTGATGTTTGTGTACAGGAATGTTATTGATTTTTGAGTGTTGACTTTGTATGCACCTGCACTACTAAATTGGGTTATTAAATCTACAAGTCTTTTGATGGAGCTATTGGAGGCTTCTATATATAATACCATGTCATCTGAAAATAATGATAACTTCTTCCTTTCCTATCATTATTCATTTATTTCCTTCTCTTGTCTAATTGCTCTGCCTAATGTTTCCAGAACTACAGGGGTGATGATAATGGATGTTCTTATCTTGTTCCTGACTTTAGAGTGAAATCTTGCACTTTTCGACCATTTAGTATGACATTAGTTGGCTGTTGGTTTGTCATAGATGGCTTTTATCAGATTGATATAAAGACTATCAATTCCAATTTTCTGTAGGGTTTTTATCATGAATGGGTGATGCACATTTTCAAATGCTTTTTCTGCATCTCTTGAAATGATCATGTGATTTTTGTATTTGATTCTACTAATATGGTGTATTACATTTATTGATTTGCATGTGTTCAACTATCCCTTTATCAAGTAGGATGAATCCTACTTTATCATGGTGTATAATCTCCCAATGATTTGCTGCATTGTCTTTGCCAGTATCTTATTAAGGATTTTTGTGTCTATGTTTATTAGGGAGATTAGCCCGTAGCTTTGTTTTTCAGTTGGGTTCTTCACTGTTTTAGCAATCACAGTAACACCTGAGTCCAAAAATGATTTTGGGAGTATTACTTCCCTTTCAATTTCCTTGAAGAGTTTCAGCATTAGTGGTATCAGTTCTTGTCTAAATTTCTTGCAGAAATCAGTAGTGAATCTGAAAGGGTCTGAGTTTTTCTTTATTGGTAAACTTTTAATTACATTTCAAATTTCACTGACTGATATCAGGTTATATTGAATTTTGTATCTTCCTGATATAGGTCTGGTAATTTGGCTGTGTCTAGGAATCTTTCCATTTCTTCTATATGTTCCATCTTATTAGAATATCAGTTATCATAGTATGTATTAATGATCTTCTGAATTTCTATAGGATCTGTTGCAATTTCCCCCTTTTGATTCCTAATTGCTTGAGCTTTTGTGTTTTATTCCCTCTTCTTTATTATGTTGGCTAATGGTATATCAATTTTTTAAATTCTTTCAAAAAGCCAACTTTTTGATTCATAGATCCTTTGTACTATTTTCTTAGTCTCAACTGCATTATTTTCTTCTCTTTATAATTTCATTGGGCTTGATTTGTTCTTCTTTTTCAAGTTTGAGTTTCAACTTTAGGTAGTTTATGTGACTTTGTTCTCTTTTCCTGTTGTGAGAGTTAATTGCTGTAAATTTCTCTAGTAGGGCTGCTTTCACTGAGTCCCACTAGTTTTGGTAAGTTGATTCAACAATATCATTTTACTGTATATACCCTTTTTCTTAGAAAACTTTTTTTATTTAAGAGAAAAAAAGACACACGAAAGAAAAACAAAAGGCAAAAGACACAAAGAAACAACAACAAATCCAATACAATAACAGTATAGGTTTGCAAAGCAAGATGATAGGAATTTGACAATGGTTGTAATATTGCATATCATTACCTACAAAATGGTTGCTTATATTAACAGATACAGACATGTAAAGTTGATCTAATCATCAGAGTATCAACTGTTCTTTTTCTGTAACTAATATATTTAGTAGTATAGTCATTTTAGCTAACTTATGCATATATATATATATACATATATATATTTATGCCCTTTTTCTTTTCCCTCCCTTCTTTTCTCCTTTCCCCTATCCCAATTATTTTTCCTCTTTGAGCAATTTCTTACCCTTACACAATATTTATTGTAGGTTTTGGATTGTATAGATTTTTCAGTTTCTTACCCTAGGGAGACAATACGGTATTTACACATGTGGGTTTGATTTATTTCACTTATGAGTATGGTCTCAAGTCGCATCCATTTACTTATAAAAGTCTCAATGCAATCTTTCTTGATAGCTGAATAGTACTCTGTTATATAAAAATACCACATCTTTTTTATCCATTCCTTGATTGTTGTGTGCTTGGCTTATTGCCTATATTTGACTATTACAAATTGGGCTGCTATAAACATGGAAGCACATACATCACTGTGGTATGATGTTTTCAATACTTCTGTGAAAATGCCCAGAAGCAGGATAGCTGGGTCAAATGGAATCTCTAATCCTAACTTCTTGAGGAATGGCCACACTGATTTCCACAGTGGTTGCACTAGTCTACACTCCCACCAACAGTGGAGAAGTGTTCCTTTTTCCCCACAGCCCCTCCAGCATTTGTTATCAGGTGATTTCTTGATCTTGACCATTCTTTCTGGGATGAGATGAACTCTCAGTGTTGTTTTAATTTGCATTTTTGTAATGACCAATGATGTTGAACATTTTTTCATATATTTATTTGCCATTTGTATTTCTTCTTCTGAGAAGTGTGTATTCATTTCAGATGCCCATTTTTGGATTGGGTCCTTGAATTTGGGGGGCCTTATTTTTTTTAATTCTTTATATATTTAGATAGAAGTCCTTTGTCTGAGGGACAGTTGACTAAGATATTTTCCCATTTCATGGGTTTTGTTTTCAGTCTGTTGGAGATTTCCTTTGACATGCAAAACTTTTTAGTAAGATGAGATCCCAGTTGTTGATTCTGGGGAGTATTTCCTGTGCAGTTTGGTTTTTGTTCATGAATTTTCTGCCTACTCCTGTGTCATCAAAAGTTTTACCTACTTCGTCTTCTAGCAAGTTTAGTGTCTCTGTTTTAATATTCAGATCTTTGATCCATTTTGACTTTATTTTAATTCATGGTGATAGACATGGATCTAGTTTTAGTTTACAGCATATGGAAATCCAGTTTTTCCAGCACCATTTGTTAAAGAGGCTACCTTTCTTCCAATGCACATGTTTGGCCCTTTTGTCAAAGATGAGGTGGCTAAGTGTGTTTGTAGTTGTGGCTGTATCTTCTAATCTATTCCATTGATCTTCAGGTCTGTTTTGATTCCAGTACCATGCTGATTTTATCACAGTAGCTTTATAATACAATTTCAAGTCAAGGATTGCAATGCCTCCTTCCTTACTTTTGTTACCCAGAATTGCCTTTGCTATTCTAGGTCACTTCTGGATCCAGATGAATTTTAGGGATGATTTCTCTAGCTCTGGGATGTACACAAGTAGTATCTTGATTGGAATTACATTATCACTGCATAACAATTTTGGAAGAAAGGCCATTTTTACAATATTTTTTCTTCCTATGCATGAACAGGGAATATCTTTCCATTTTCTGAAATCCTCTTTGATTTCCTTTTTCAAAGTAGCATAATTTTCACCATATAGATCTTTTTCTTCCTTTGTTAAATTGATTCCAAAGGGTTTTTTTTTTTAGGATACTATAGGGAAGGGTGTGATTTCCCTTATTTCTCTCTCAGTGAGTTTGTCATTTGTGTACAAGAATGCTATTGATTTTTGATTGCTGACCTTGTATCCACCTACATTACTGAATTTGGTTATTACTTCTAGAAGTCTTCTAATGGATTTTTGGGGGTCTTCTATGCAGAGTATCATATCGTCTGCAAATAATGATAATTTCACTTCTTCCTTTCCTATCCTTATTCCCTTTATGTCTTTCTCTTGTCTAATTGCTCTGGCTAATATTTTCGGAACTATATTGAATAGGAGTGGTGATAATGGACATCCTTGTCTTGTTCCTGATTTTAAGTTGAAAGTTTTCAGTTTTTGTCCATTTAGTAAGATGTTGGCTGTTGGTTTATGATATGTGACTTTTATCAGGTTGAGGTAGAGACCATCTTTTCTGATTTTCTGTAGGGTTTTTATCATGAATGGGTGTTGGATTTTGTCAAAAGCTTTTTCTGCATCTATTGAGATGATAAAGCAATTCTTGTCCTTGGCTCTGTTGATATGGTGTATTACATTTATTGATTTGCATATGTTGAATCATCCCTGCGTTCCTGGGATGAATCTCACTTGATCATGATGTATAATCTTCCTGAAGACTTGTTGTATTCTATTTATCAGTATTTTATTGAGGATTTTTGCATTTATGTTCATGAGGGAGATTGGCCTGTAATTTTCCTTTTTGGTTCGGTCTTTCTCTGGTTTTGGTATTAGGGTAATACTTGCTTCCAGGAATGAGTTAGGGAGACTTGCTTCCCTTTCAATTTTCTTGAAGAGTTTGAGAAATGTTGACATTAAGTCTTCCATAAATATTTTGTAGAATTCAGCAGTGAATCCATCAGTACCTGGGCTTTTCTTTGTTGGTAAGGTTCTAATTACATTTTCAATTTTATTAACTGAAATTGGTTTATTCAGCAGTTTTACATCTTCTTTATTCAGCTTTGGTAATGCATACATTTGTAGGAGTCAGTCCTTCTCTTCTGTGTTATTGAACCTATGGGAGTAAAGGTTTTTGGAGTAGATGTTGATGATCTTCTATATTTCCACAGGATCTGTAGTGATTTCACCCTTGTCATTTCTTATTCCTTTGATCTGAGTTTTTTCTTTCCTCTTTTTGATAAGATTGGCTAAGGGTTTATCAATTTTATTTAGTCTTTCAAAGAACCAAGTCTTCAATTCATTAATTCTTTGTATTATTTTCTTAGTTTCAATTACATTAATTTCTGCTCTGGTCTTTATAATTTCCTCCCTTCTTTGGGCTTTGGGCTTGACTTGCTGTTCTTTTTTTAGAAGCTTTTGGTGCAACATTAGGCTGTTTATGTGTGTTCTTTCCATTTTTCTGATGTGGGAATTTAGCACTATAAATTTCCCTCTGAGGACTGCTTTCACTGTGTCCCACAGGTTCCAGTAATTTGTATTTACATTTTTGCTCCATTGTAGATATTGTTTAATTTCTTCTTTAATTTCTTGTGATGCATTGATTGTTTAGGAGAGTGTTATTTAATTTCCATATGTTTATAGGTTTCTTGTTGGGGTTTTTGTCATTCATTTCCAATTTTGCTGCGCTATGGTCAGATAATATGCATGGAATTATTTCAATTCCTTTCATTTACTTAAGCATGTTCTGTGGGCTAGTATATGATCTATTTTATAGAATGACCCATGTGTAGCTGAGAAGAATATGTATTCTGATGTTGTTGAGTGGAACACTTGGTACACATTTGCTAGGTCCATTTGTTCACAAGTTTGATTCAGTTCTGTTATTTCTTTGTTGATATTTTGTTAGGTTGATTTTTCTCTTTGTAATAATGGGGTATTAAGGTCTCCTGTCATAACTTCACTATTGTTTATTTGGTTTTTCAAGCCTATTAAGATTTGTCCTCCATAATTGGGTACTCCCATATTTGGTGCATATATATTTAAGAACATAATCTCTTCCTCTTGAAGTTTTCCACTAACAAGTATGTAGTGACCTTCTTTATCTCTTTTGAAGTTCACATTGTCTGCAAACAAAATAGCTACCACTGCTTTGTTCTGGGTTCCTATTACATTGAGTATTGTTTTCCATCCTTTGATTTTTGTCTACGAATATCCTTTTGAGTGAAATGTGTTTCTTGTACACAGTATACTCTGGATCTTGTTTGTTAATCCACTCTGCCAGTCTATTTCTTTTTATTGGTGAGTTGAGACCATTTACATTGATTGATATAACTGATATGTACTGACTTAACACTGTCATGTTATCTTTCTGTTGTTGGTTTTCTACATTTTCTGTTTAATTATTTGCCCTGCTTAGTGGTTTCCTTTTGTTGTTGTTCTTAAGATTGTAGCTATCTTTGTCTCTTTCTAGAGTATCTTTCAGTACTCTTTGTAGTGTTGGTTTGGTGGCCATAAATTTCTTCAGTTGTTCTTTGTCATGAAAGTATCTTATTTCTCCATCAATTTTTAAGGATAGTTTTGCAGGGTACATCAATCTATGTTGAGAGTTGTTTTCTTTCAGGGCTTGAAATACTTCACTCCAAGCTCTTCTTGACTTAAAGTTTGTGTTGAGAAGTCTGCTGTGATTCTGATAGGCTTTCCTTCATGGTTGATCTGCTTCTTTTTTTTTTTTTTTCTGTAACAGAGATTTAACTCACAACATCATGTCTGCCAGGCAGGTGCTTAGGCCACTGAGCTAAATCGCTGGCCTTATTTTTTTTTTAATCTGTTTCGTGCATTCTAATTCTGTCATATTGTTCATTCAAAGTTTCTATCATTTTCTTATGTTCCTCTATTTTTTTATCTAGATCTTCTTTAGATACACACATTTCTTTCATAATGTTTGTCATTTCATATTTTAACTGGGAGATTTTTTCTGGTCTGATTTCCTCTACAGCTTCATGGAGTTGTTTCCTTACTTCAGTTGCCATCATTTCAGAAAGTTCAGTTGTGTGATTTCCATTGTCTTCCATTTCAGTGTCTCTTGGGTTTGTTCTTGTTGGGCTGGAGGCCTGAGGCTGCATCTTGTTACCTCTTTTTGTTACTTTCCTCTGGGACTTGTGTGTCTGGCCAGACAGCTTCCCGACGGATTGCACTAGAATGCTGCACTGGGTAGAGTTTCAATCCTCCAATATCCCTGTGGCTAGCCAGGGCACACCCCTGAACTATGGCACTGGAGCCTTGTGCTCTGTGGCCTTTGAGGCTGGCCACATGTTCCCCTGATGTAATATGTTTGGTTGCTTTCTTGGTTACTTTTCACTTGTTCCTGGGATAAAACACCCAACACCCAAAGTTAGGGGAGGAAAGGTTTATTTAGCTTACAGTTTTTGGAGGTTTCAGTCCATAATCACCTGGCTCCAAGGCAGGGTGGCATGGCACTGGGACAACACTTCAAGGCAGCACCAGCAAAAGCAGCCAGAGCAAAAAGTGGCAAGAGCAAGCCTCTTTTTCTCCCTTATATTGTACACAGGACACCCCCCACCCAGGGTGGGTGCAGCATCCACAAATCTCCTTGTCCTCCTTTGCACAGGATAAGGGTATTTACAAAGTAAGAACCATGGCTCCCTGATGAGTCTCTCAGTTAAACTTCTGACCTTCTCAAATTGACACAATGAACAGGTAACTGCTTCTGCTCTATGCCCCAGGATGTGGAGCTGCTGAGTTACTTAATTAAGCTTCTAGACTTCTCAAGTTGACACAATGAATAAACCCTAACAGTTTCTCTGGTATCCTGGGCTGTGCAGAGCTTGGATCCTCCCTGAAGCTAGGAGGAACACACCCCCAGAGTGTGTCACTGGGGTCTAGAACCTGGCTGAGTAAAGTTTAGATCCCTCACAACCCAGGTGGCTAGCTGGATGTACCCCTGGTGTATCATGGAGGCCTAGTGCCTGGCTGGGTGGAGTTCAGAACCTCTGTGACCCAGGCAGCTAGCAGGGTGTGTGGTGCTGGGGCCTTACACCTGTCTGGGTGAAGTTCAGAACCTCCGGGACCCAGGGAGCTAGGCAGAGCACACCCACAGAGTGTGGCACTGCCAGGGCCTTGTGCCTGATTGCAAGGAGTTCAGAGCCTCAAGAGCATGACTGTACTCTTTAATTTTGTCTCTAATTTCTTCTGTGACCCATTAGTTGTTCAGAAGTGTATTGTTTAATTTCCATGGTTTTACATAGTTTTTGTGATTTCCTTTGTTATTGATTTCATTGCACTATGATCAGATAGTGTGCATGGGATGATTTTAATTCTTCTACATTTATGTAGACATGTTTTTTGGCTAATATGTGGACTACTTTGGAGAATGCCCCAGCTGAGAAGAATGTGTATTCTTATATTTTGGGGTGGAACCCTCTGTAGACATCTATCAAGTCCTTTTGTTCACAGGCTTGGTTTAATTCTGATATTTCTTTGTTGATGTTTTGTCTATTTGATCTATCTACTTGTGATGGTGGGGTGTTAAGGCTTCCCACTAACGTTGTGTTAGTGCTTATTTGATTGTTCATGTCTATTAATCTTTGTTTTATGTAGGTGGGTTCACCAGTATTTGCTGCATACATATTTATGATTGCTATCCCTTCTTGGAGTTTTCCCCTAAAAAGTATGTAGTGATCTTTCTCATCTCTTTTGATCAGTTTTGGCTTGAAGTTTACATTTTCTGCAAGTATAATAGCTGTCTCTGCTTTTTTCTGGGTTCTAATGGCATGTAGGGTTGTTTTCCATCATTTGACTTTTAGTCTATGTGTTTCTTTTTGGGTTAAATGTGCTTCGTTAATGTAACATATTGTTGGATCTTGTTCCTTGAGCCATTCTGCCTGTGTTTCTTTTCATTGGTGAGTTGAGACCATTTACACTGATAGTTTTACTGATATGCACAGGCTTATCTTTTTCATGTTATTATTTCCCTTTCTTTCTCCTCCTGTTGTTATTTCCCTTTCTTTCTCCTCCTCTGTTTCATTGTTTACCCTGCTTGGCAGCTTCTTTATATTGGTGTTTGTGTAATGGCGGTCTTCATTATCCCTTTCTAATATACCCTTCAGAGAATTCTGTAGAGCTGCTTTGGTGCTCATGAATTTTTTCAGTTGCTCTTTGTCATGGATTTTTCTTATTTCTCCATTGATTTTGAAAGATAGTTTTGTGGGGTACATCAACCATGTTTGAAGATTGTTTGCTTCTAGCTCTTGAAATATGTCATTCCAGGCTTTCCTTGATTAAAGGTTTGTGTTGAGTAGTCTTCTGTGATGCTGAGGGGCTTTCACTTACAGGTGATTTGATTCTTTTCTGTAGTTACTTTTAATATTGTGCTCCTGTGCTGAATTTCTGGAATCTTGAATATTATATGGCCTGTTGTAGATTTATTTTGGTCATGAGTATTTTTGGTTCTATATGCTTTATTAATTTGTATGTCAAATTCTTTATCCATGTTTGGAAAGATTTCTGCCATTATTTCTATGAAGAGATTTTTAATGGCTTTGTGCAGTCTCTAGCATTCTCATTTACTCCAGTCAATCTTATGTTGTTCTTCCCTGCTTCATCTTGTAGCCGTTGCATTAATTTTTATTTTTAAGATATTTTTCTTTTCCTGGTCCCTAATCACATTCCTTTCTTCTAGGTCTGATATTCTATCGTCCCTTTCATTCAATTCATTGTGTATTCAATTCGTTGTGATGGAGTTTTTATTCTCCTGAATGTCAGTTTGGATCTCTTTCATTGATTCTGTTCCTTATCTACATTGGGCATTCAAGGTTTCAATCATATTCCTAACCTCCTCTGTTTTTTTATCTGTGTCTGCTTTAATGTCTTTCATTTTGATCATCATTTATTTTGCACATTAAATATTATTTTTTCTGTGGCCTCTTCCATTTGTTTTTTCATTTCTGCTGCTATCATTTCAGAGAGTTCCAGTGGTTGGCTTCTGATTTTCTCTATTGTTTTGTGCTCTGTACTTGAACTTAGTGAGCTGAGTGTTTGGGGTTACATTTTCTTTCTTCCTCTTGCCATTCTCTGTTGTCTAATATTTTATATTGTTTTCTATGCTGATTGTAGATTTTTTATGTTAGCTAACTTCATCCCTTGTGTCAAGGCTGTCCCAGGAGATATCTGTTCCTCAGGAAATCTGCTAGATGTAGGTAGTTCTTGGTCTCTATGTCTATCCCAAGAACTCACTTCTCAGTGTATCAAGATTGTGGAGTTGCTATCCATTTGACTTAAAGCCCATTCCTTTGGTAGTGGACTATGATGATGGTTATGACTCCCACAGTTGCAGTGTAATCATACAGTGGAACAAAACAAAGTAGTGTAGTTATCAAAAACAATAGCCTCAAACACAACCTAGCTGCTGGCAAAGTGATAACTATTAGCCTGATATTGTTAACTGCAGAAGCAAGTCCTACAGTGATATAATATAACCCAACATATACCAGGGGCTTATATGCAATGTTTTTCCTCTTAGTAGAGTGATTTTGTCCTGTTGTATGGGGGTTTAAAAGGGATAGGAGATAGGCTAGAAAGGTGAATGAAGTTAAATATAGTACAGTATAAGCAAGGTTGGAGGGCAAAGGATAATCATGTCACTTTTGGGTAATCATAGGACACAAAAGGGAAAGATTAGAAGAGAAAGACTAAGCCGGGCGTGGTGGCACACGCCTTTAATCCCAGCACTTGGGAAGCTGAGGTAGGAGGAGCGTTGTGAGTTCAAGGCCGGCTTGGGCTACAATGCGAGCACAAGGCCGGCCTGAGCTACATAGTGCGACCCTGCCTCAAAAAACTAGGGCCGGGAGTTTGGCTCAGCGGCTTAAGCATCTGTCTGGCAGGCGCGAGGTTGCGAGTTTGATCCCTGGTGCCGCAAAAAAAAAAAAAAGAAGAAGAAGAGAAAGACTAGGAGCATTGACGTGAACCAGATAGAGAAAAGACAATATTCATTCACATGAAAGTATCTTAAAATAAGATGAGACAGTTGATGAAAGAGAGGAAGAGGATGAGTAAAATAAAACAAAATTTTAAGATCTAAATTGTGAATGAGAGAGAAAAGAAGGTAGAAA